>KK116532.1:158865-188165 GCA_000611955.2 Stegodyphus mimosarum | reverse complement strand
AATAATCTACAACATGGGGGGGGACTTTGTAGTGAACGTATTTTAGTTCAGCTGAAGTGGCGCTACAGTCGCTTCTCTCCTTCTCCCCTCCGCTACGGAGTCGACGAGGTGTTGGCTCACTGTACCAGCGCTTGTGAATGTAAAGCATATTTTTAATTTGTACTGTAAATAAATAGAGTTTATGGAAATGTTTAGCGTTCATTTGCATCATGATTATACATGCATCTCGTGCACCATACAAACCACTACAGCTCTATAACTTAATATAAAAATCCGCTAATGTAATAAGAGTAAGATAATAGTTTCTTTGTAATTATCTACTGATGTTTTTCCTGTGGTTTATTAGGGTAATGTTGTTAGTTTATTTGGTTTTGAATCATATTTCATGGGTGATAACTAATTTATTGTGAGAATACCATGATAATTTATATCTACATGAAATTTTGTGATCACTTTTCAAATTATTTCATAAATGATTTGATGATACACCAATGTGTATATACAATCATGTGTAATTATTATGCAAGATCAATAGTAAACTGTCAAAATTAAATAATCGTACTGTAAGAACAGGCAAGACATACTTTATGAGAAAATTAAGTAATATTTTTGGGTATCAGATACTATTCTTTATACATGAACTGTTTAAAACAAGTGCAACGCTTGGAATCGTCCCCAAGCACACTTGATTTTTGGGGAAAAAAAACTTGAGAGGTGCAAAACATAACATACGCTTGTTTGTCTGCTATAATGAAAGTATGTAATTGTAATGTTCTTGCTTTTAATCAAAGTAATTTACGTTTTTTGGTTCTAAAATTGTTATAATGTAGGGACAGTTTTCTGTGAATGTGAATTTAAATATTTATTTAAAATATGTGCCATGAAAATTTTCTTAAGCGTTTCTAATCAGCGTAAGAGGTGATCGAAAACTGGTCTATTTCAATGCGTTTCATCCCTCAGTTTTAATGATAAAATGTAAGGTCTGTTCACATTTTTCCTGATAGGCTGTACTGTATTATGTTTTGGTGGCACTGTAAGAAAAATAATATTTGATTTAAATACGTATTAATATGTTCCCCAACTGGGCAAGAGCTCTGTAGAAGTAAATGTGGTAGTTAATCGAAACCTTGTATGTGTAGATACGTTCTGCAGAGAAATGTGCACTTGCGCGAAAAGACTAATGCAAATTAATTAAATCTCTTTTAGAATTTAATTCTGAATGAATTTCACATAGTATAAAGAGCATGTGTTGAAAAAATATGTGAATATTTATTTATATTACAGCATATTATGCTTGCTTCTATTAATAATTATAAAAGCGTTAAGTGAACTATATCTGTATAAAGTATATATTTGCAGGATATTTAAATCAAAGTTTCGTGAATGGCAGATCTAAGTAAGTGAGGAAATTTATAAATTTCCGATTAGTTTTCTTATATATAGCAAAGAATAGCATATTTATGTGAGTGAGTATTTCATAAGGAAACAGTAAAATAAATTATGTGCTGTAAGTTGTATATGTAGAAATAAATACACTGTGATGCTTGTGTTATGCTTACAAATATATATATGAATGAAATCTCATTGTTGTACCACTTATTAGTGTTTCTACTGTAAACTTAGCTTCAGAAAACATGCATACCAATGCAGATGAGAAATCATATGAATGTGTTATATGTAGCAAGACTTTTCCAAATATAAGTAGGTTAAAGAAGCATGCATTCAATCACACTGGTGAGAAACCATATAAATGCGAGCTGTGTGGCAAATCTTTTGCAGAAAGAAGTGTGTTAAACAAGCATGCAGTTATCCACACTGGGGAGAAACCATACAAATGTGATATATGTAACAAATCATATACATGGAAATATGACTTAAAAATTCACATGCTTTCACATACTGGAGAAAAACCATATGAATGTGTTAAATGTAGCAAGTCCTTTGTATCGAATAGTGCCTTAAAGAAGCATATGCTTATGCATACTGGTGAAAAAGTACATTCGTGTGAAATATGTAGCAGGTCATTTCTTCAAAAAGCTCATTTACAAGGACATATGCTCATTCACAGTGGTGAAAAATCACATGCATGTGATATATGCAACAAGTCATTTTCAAAGCGAAGTTACTTAAATAGACATATACTTATCCACACAAATGAGAAGCTGCATGAATGTGATGAATGTGGTAAGTCATTTATACTGAAGTGTCGCTTAGAGGTACATAAACTTATTCACACCAAAATAAAACCATATGAATGTGATACTTGTCATAGATCATTTTCACAGAAATGTCATTTAGAACGACATAAGCTTGTTCATAGTGGTGAGAAGCCATATGAATGTGATGTGTGTAGTAAATCCTTTGCTCGTAAAAGTCATTTAATGCAACATAAGCTTGTCCATGCTAGTGAGAAGCCACATCGCTGTAATGTATGTGATAAGACATTTGCGTGTAAAAGTTATTTAAATACACATATGTATATCCACACTGGTGAGAAACCACATAAATGTGATCTGTGTAATAAATCATTTACACAGAAACGTTATTTGACGACACATATGCATATCCACAATGATAAAAAATGCAGTACTCAAGATTGGGCAAATGCTGAGTTTTCGGCCTACCGGAGCTTACTTACTATGTGACTTTAAAACATCTTTGTAATAGAAAGTTGACAGAATTGTGTAATGTTTAAAGTACTGTCAATGACAACACATGGGAAGTTATTTATTTATTTGATTTTAATTCTTTACTATCACTGAGAATCCGTTGGTAACTGTACATACTTTATTCACCAATGGCTAATTGAGAATGGTTTTAGCTGCAATGTTTAAGAGAAAGTTACTGCTAAGCAGAAAAAAAAAAAGCAAGCTGTAAAGCAAAAAATACACAATATTAAGTCATTTAACTTGTTAGACATACTAGTTACATGATATTAACATATGGAAGTTAAATTTATATCACTGCATCAAACAATTTTTCCAACTAAGTGAATTTTTTTTATGTAATTATTAATTTTTTAAATATATTCAAACTAGTTTCTGTGATTAGAAAGTTAAAGGCAGCAACAAAATCGTTAATAAACTTAGCAGATGTGACATAAATACATAACTTTATTAGTAAAATCTGTAGATTCTTCTATTTGAATTACAAATAATGATTTATTTACTTCTTCAATTAATTTATCTGTGACTTTAATCTCTAATTCACTAAGTATGTGTTGTGTAATATGGTTAGAAAACAGTGTTTTCATTTTGTTCATGACAATATTACTTAGGATTTCAGAATACGTTATTAAATGTGATCTTAATAAATGTTTGGCAATAGAATACTGATTTTTGTATCTATCTGAAAGAAATTAATCTGATACTTGTATAAGAGACATTTAGGTAACACTGTCTTAAAAGATGTACTTTTTTCAGTTCAATGTTTTTCAGACATCGAAGGCTTACTTTATACATTTGAATGTTTGGCTTGTAAAGGGCATTAATTTTGCTGATTTCATGTATTCATTGCATAAAATTTCTCAGTAAATGATGCACTGAGGTTTGGGTAAATTTTCTTCTAATTCAAATGAAGTGATAAAACTAAATTTTAAATAATCAGATTTGAATTTGCTGACAATTAATTTTTATTTCGCACAATGTGAATTATTTTGGGAATGAATAATACTTTTGATGGCTCTAGTGTAGAATTGGGTGCCCTTTCGATTGGCAAAAAATTTTGTTCAGTTTTGGCATTGAAACCCCATTTCTGGTTACAATGAGAGTTTTAACATGGTTTTAGCTTCTTAATTTATTTAATTAAAAATAATTCGATGTGCACATGGGCAAAGTAAAAGCTATGTGCAATGACTAGTTTGTGCAATTCTCTGATGTTTTTTTAAGTGAAAATAGGTTGATGTGTACATGGACACGCAGTTTGTGAAATTCCATGACTTCTTGTTTTGGTTTTGTGTAGCGGCCATCTTGAAATTGTGTCTTATTGGCGACGATCTTGGCGTCAAAACAGAATTTCCAAAAAACAAGGGGCACCCAATTGTAAACTTTTACCCTTTTGATTTTTGAAAAATTTTGTATGTTTTCTTGTTATTATTAATTTTTTAAATGTCTAAAATTTATCGAGAATGTAAGTATCAAGCACTTTATATACAGTAGGGTACTGCTTAATAAAATTGCTGCTTATTAAAATCAAAATCCAAGGAACGAATTCAAATTAATGCAGTATCATTGTAAAATAACCACTTAATAAGTCCTTATAAAAATCAAGGCAGTTTTAAAAATGTAAAGTCAAAACCCTAAGTTTGTGTTAAGCGTAGTAATTTTGCTCAAAGTTGATTCACTTTCACTCTGGGAGGTGCAAATGCACTGGAATTGTCAAAATCACCAAGTCTGTATTTTAAGGTCAATGATTCAATCCAGCTGCAAATGCAAGATTTTTCTTATCTAGACCAGTTATGGTTGAGGGTGGGTCACAAGAGGTTTGTCAGAACCAGCTCATACTATTTGGGAGAAATGTTAAAAAGAAAAACATGAAGAATCTGTATAAAAAATTATATTTATTTACACACTAAGTTCGTTCAGTTGACCCATTCCTATTGTATTTTCATTGTTTGGTTATGCCTCAGAATGTCCAAACATGAGGACTTAAGCTTAAAATATAAAGAAGCAGTAGGATGCTTTACAAAAATGCAGCCAACCTGAAGCTTCTGTATAACTCGATATTTCCCAATCTGCATTATGTATGTTGTTGAAAAGAATGGAGGCAGGTTTGGATGAACCAATGGCAAGTCTAAGTGTCTCATATAAACAAAATGAAAAATCTACCAACGTAGAAACTGCTCCCTTGGAGTGGTTTCAAAGTGCCAGGAACAGGAACACCATGATGTCACAAGAAATCCTATATTAAAAGGTAACAGAATACGCCAGAATGCTGGGAGAGGAGGAGTTTCTCCGTATTATTGGATGGCTCACAAGATGGAAGGAAAGAAATAATATTGTTATTGTTTGTTCATAAGATGGAAGGAAAGAAATAATATTGTTTTCGTGAAGTGATGAAAGTTACATGGGGACAAACAAAATGCAGACCTTAATGAAGCAGGTAATTGGATAGAAAAGAATTTGCAAGAATACAAACCACATTGATGAGAGTGGTCTTTATTATTGAGTCGTACTTCAGCACACTTTAATGTTTAAAAGGGAGTCGTTAGCTAGCTATAAAAAAATTAAACAACATGTTATTTTGTTATTAACGTATAATATGTATGAAACAATTAAAAAGACACTATTAGTTATCAATGCAAGGGAAAACCCTCATTGTCTGAAGGTCATCAAGCATTTGTATGTGACTTATTACAACAATAAAAATGCTTGTATGACATGCAGTGTTTCTAGTGATTTTCTCATGAAATGTGATAAAGAACTTCAAGAAAAATGAAATTGATATGACTGATGCAGTTTGCTCTTCTAAGGAAATTTTGTTGATTTTTTTCTTACATGCCATGCATGTTTATTGTAAATGCATGGGATGAAATAACTTCGCAAATGATTTCAAAAGCAAATTTCTGAAAACTCTCAAGATGTGCCAGGAGTCAAGGGTGACAACAAAGAAATGTGTAATGAACCTTTCTTGAATGCTTGGGAATCGATGAAAATATCTAGTCTTGCTACAAAATTCACGTCATTGAAGTTATCAGAGAAAACAAAGGAGTTAGGGAAAAAAAGGGAGTCCAAAGATAGAAATCCTGATCCTGTACCAACAACAGCAGTCTCAACAAGCATTAAATATTTTGAGAATGCTCGAACTTAAAAGTAGAGATGCAGAAAGTTATGAGCAATGGCGTGTCTTGGAGACCATCTTTGAAAAGCTACTAATAAAAAATATGCAATGAACTCGAATGGATGAATTTTTAAATAATGTTGGATATGCTTATTATTGTATTGTTCTAACATGTTGAAATAATTACAATTTTTCTGAATTAAGATGTCTTTTGTCATCTGTGAAAAAAGGTAATGAAAGTTTTGTTAAAAAAAAGTAAATTTAACTTGCATATTAAACAGCATATCAGAAAAAGGTATTATCAACAGCAGGTCCATATCCAAGGAAGGAGAGGTTCAGGTGTGTACACATTTTATTCATAAAAATTTATTGAAATCTAAAATACAAGTCTATTTTTAAAAAATTTTATTTTTATTTAAATCCTCCCCCTTGAAAATATCTAAACTTGTATCCGTAACCAAAATGAAATCCTGCATGTTGCCTAGCACTGCATATAAAGCTCAACTGCTTTAGACAATCAAATAAGGTTTGAACGGACATGATCATATTAAGCAGTACCCACTGTATTTTAATTTATAGTGAACAACCAATTACATAGTAATTCCTGTCACTGCGATACAGTGCACTTCCAATTAACTGGCTGCAGAAAACTATATGACACTTACTAGTGGTGGATTATTTTTGTATGCATTGAAGTGTGTTTTTATGAAGTGGTCATGCATAGACATACCAGACATCCTGGTTTGATGATGTGGCCTCTGTGTCTTGGCCAATTTCTCATTTTGTCTTGGTTATTTGTTAAAATTTTAAAAGGTTGGAATGTACAAAAAGTGAAAATAGTGAAATATAAAATAAAATGGCAATTTAGCAATTAAAATATTCCCTCTGTTACACTCAATATTGCCATGCTAAATATTTTATGTCTAAGTATTTTTTATGTTTAGATGCTTTCCCCCCAAAACGATGACGTATGTATTTCTTTCATAGAGTTGTGAGAAAGCAGCTTTAGTGCAAGACAATTTTTAATGTAGATTAATAACAGTGAATTAATATGGTCTAAAATTTAAGCTTCAGGTGAAAAAGTAAGGAAACTGTTGCAAATAATGCAGTGAACATGGAGAAAATTTTCGATGATGTGGCAATTTTGAAAGTTTTTCTGATGAGCTGATTATAAAATTTGAAAAAAAAAAAAAAAAAAAAAAAAAAGTTGTGAAGAAAAATGGATATAATTTTTCAGTCATTTAAAGAAGATAAATAAAAATAAAAGGACTCGTATATTATCTGGTTAACCGTGAAAATTGTCTACTATCGAATCATAAAAGCTTGCAGAGACTCTGCTAAAATTTGCACCAGTCATTCTTATAGTTTTCCTGGAAGCTTCGTTTACAATGCAATGAGTACAAACTTCTGGCTAATTGTTGTTCCAGTGTATTACTGTTCAGTTCTGCATTTAATAAACGTTAATTCTCTCAAGCTGTAAATGAATTTAAATACCGTCACAAATGGTTGGCTACCATCAAATTGTGAAAGTTGGTGGAGATCTTATCAAAGTTATACCAGCATTTGCTATGGAATTCTGAAGAAACTAATGTCTCTTTATTTAATAATGAGGCATTAGTTTAGTTGAGGCTTTTAAAGATTTCTACTACTTTGTTAAACTGTCAGATTTTACTGGAAGCTCTGTTTATAATGGTAGTGCAGATTTTGCACAGGTAATTGTTCCAGTCTATTAATCTTTTCTTGATCATATTTAGCTGACCATATCGTGCTTATCAATATGCATTTTTTTTAATATAGGGTCACATAATTTTGAATATAATCCACATCTCACTATTCTGTAAAAGCATTTCGAAAATTTATTCACTTTTTCCAAAATGAAAGAAAAATACAGCAATAACAGTTAATTTATATCTTTGTTCATAAAAAGAAAAGGTGTCATCTCATGAAACAATTGGGTTGCATGAGACGAAAGTGCAGATGTTATAAGTGTTGTTACATCACACTTATCCATAATTGGTGTGGAATCTCTCTACTTTTTTACGGTTTCACAGTTGATGAGATAATATGTAAGTACCCATTTTTTCCTGGTAAAATCCATCTAATAAACATGGAACACCAAGTATGTCATGGCAGTATAAAATAATATTTATATGTATATAATTATTTGCATTTATTAAAATATTAAATACCATTAGCAGTAAATAAAAGTTGAATAAGAGATTTAGAGGAAACTTCATATAACATCCTGCTACATGTATACACTCACTAAATTTATTGGTGTGTCATAGTTATGGTAATGAAAGCTATCAGCCCAAAGGGAGAAATTTTTAAAGGAAATGGTCATAGTCACATTGCATATGAAAAAAAAGCCACAAAAACTTTCATTTGATGGGAACCTGAATTGAACTACCAGCATTCAGTGTCACTAGCCTTTGGTGAACATAATAAATTTATAAATATTTGTGTTTGTAAAACAGTCAAATTTTGTATAAGCTATGGATAATTTTGAACTTTTTAAATGTTCTAAATCTGAGGTGATATGCCATGAATGTATATTGTATTTGAATTTTTATATTTTTTGTTTTTAAAGAAATATATACTGGTTGCATGAGTGTATAATTGATTATAACAGTCATATAAGCTTTATCTACTTGAGCAGGAACGTGTTTTCTGAGAAGGAACTTCTAAGAAAAAGTGGCCGCTTATGTTTTATCACTAGCAGTAGTTGAGGTGTCGCCAGATTTTCAGAATATGCCAAACACTGGCAATTATGCACATAACCATTCTTGCTCATATTTACTGTTCAGTCAAGCAACATCAATGTTTACGTATTCCAGTGGTTTTTAGAGACAAATTGTGATATTTTTTGCTTTAATATGGGTTTGCGGAATTTGCCAGCAATGGAAGAAACTGCGGTAAAATTTCTGGAGGAATATAATATTTTTCTGCAAAATCAATAAAGAGAACAGTAATAGATCGTTTGGTGTAGGGCCAGTGCATAGTGGGGAGTTTGTGCAATTCTCCTCTGTGAACGAGGATTACGAGGGATATAAGTTAGTTTTGGAATCTTTTTAAAAAAGTTGGAAATATTGCCAACTTTTACTTTTTCAGTTGTAAAAGAATTTCCAAATTGCATCAAAGTAGTTGCATTAATACCTAAGTACCAAAATGTGGTGTTTATTTATGTAATACATGGATATGATATATTAGGACCATATAGGTAGAATTTCATGAATTGTGTGACATAAAACAATGCATTTTATTGTCTTATTGTAATTTGAAAAGAAATTCCAGCATATGTTGTATATTACAACGAGAAACGTGATTGAATTAGAGAAAAAATAGTTTCATAATATTAAAAATCATGTTGTTAAATATTAAAAGAGAGACAACTTCAAAATTACTATTGACGCTTTTTATTTTTTAAACACAAGTATGAGTTACAGTATGGTACTATCACTACTTTGTAACTAATTATGCAGTAAGAAGACAATCTATGATATTTGTGTTGACAGAAAAATGCATATCGTAGGTAGTATTAAGTGTTTTAAATAAAAGAAATATTTTAAGGTTATTTATAGCGTTTTATCAGTGCATTTATGTATATAATGCTTGAAAAAAAACACCTAATTTTCTGTCATATCACAGATAATAAAGCATTATTTTAGATGCCTTAAAATTTGTAGCAAAATATTTTAGTAACACAAGTAACTCTCCTATGACACGGTAGATAGGTGCCTAGAAAATGACGTGTTTTGTGAAACCGTGTTGTACGAGAGCCAGTACAAAAAGAAGGGTTACGTTCCGAAAACTTATTAAACTCAAGTATTTTTTTTTTTAATTTCTACATAAATAACTAATTTTTATTAAAAATATAAATGTATGCACAACACAAAATAAAAAATATTATTTTAATTTAATGCAACTTTAATTTAGTTAATTTCTTCGTCGTCATTTCTCAGTATAATCAACCGTGGAACGTTTTTTCGCTGGAATGAGATCGCTTTCATTTTCAGAATTTTTTTCTTTATTTAAAGTTTTAGCACTTTCTTTAAAAACATCTATAATTTTACTTTGTTTACTTTGTTGTTAGTTCTTACCAGATCGTTGTAAATTACTCGATGTAGAGCTAGAGTTTTGCAGCTCTCTTTTGAATTTTCGGTGTCTTTCAGCGGAAGGGTCTGCATTCAAGAAAAATGACTCTGGATTTTCAGCTAAACTTAGGCCTTTTTTTAATTTGAAAAAAAAAAAAAAATTTTTTTTACTGTTATATTATTAACTGCACAATCTTCATCAGTGCTAGTGTCCTCAGAATCGATTTGATTTACAGCTTTGGATGATATTTCCATAAAATCTGCTTCATCAATTTCTACTTCCACTAATAAATCTTGAACGTTCTCAATAGCCATAGCCAGAAAACCTTCGCCTCCGATTGACTTAGCAAGGTTTACTATGCCACTAATTTCATTTTCTGACGATTCACGCATGTTTCCTATTTCAGCTAAAGAGGGCCGTATCCAAGGTCCGTTTCTTTCTACGGGCCTTGGGCCGTATCATCTTCCAACACGCATGTAACGTTGATGTTTTCAGGTCTTTCAGCGACAACGATATGATGTCGATACAGTGCTTGATTGAAAATTTCTTCCATGCTCCCATTATATTCATTGATTTTGAATCGGTTACATCTAAAATCAACGATAATTCTCTTATTATGTAATACGTTTTAAAGATATAAGTAATATCTTGATCCAATGGTTGGATCCAGTGATTCAAATCTTGTGGATGACGTGGAGCATTGTCTAATAGCATTGTCTAACCTTTAAGCTCAAACTTTTCTGCTTTAAATAGCGTTCAATGTTTGGCACAAAGCAGTTTAAAAACCAGTCTTTAAATAAATTTCCAGTTACCCAAGCTTATGGATTTGCTTTCCAATACACAGGTAAGGTGTTTTTATTTACGCCTTTAAGTGCACGAGGATTTAAAAGTTCTGTAAACTAACAAGGGTTTTGTCATAAAGTCCTCCGACGCATTATTGTCAAAAGTAGTGTTAGACGATCTTTACACACCTTAAATCCGGATGCAGTTTTTTCTTTTTTCGATATAAAGGTTCTACTGGGAACTTTTTTCCACTACAGCCCAGTTTCGTCGGCATTGAAAATTTGACCTGCTGTGTATCCCTGCTCTTCTATTGAATTTTTTCAGGGAACTAAGACTCTCACAATCAAATTCTTGGTTGTGCGGATTAGACGTTCCCACCAAGCAGCAGTGAGCGGAATGAACTTCTAAGTGATGGGAATATCTTTACCCAATCGACTTTTTTCAGCAATGCAGATGTACCGACGAAATTTGTGCCGTTGTCTGAGTAAACTATAGATGGCCGATCTCTTCTGGCTATGAACCGACGAAACCGAATGAAGCATTGGCTACTTACGGATGTCGTTAGCTCCAAATGTACGCATCAATACACAGCACATGTAAACAGTACTACCCAGGCTTTGTTTTTATTTTTGAGAATCAGAGAGCCACATAAATCTATGCCGATAACTTCAAATGCGAAAGCATCTCGAACTCTGTCTAATGGTAATCGAATGGGTGCAGTAGCTGGAGGTTTAGCTGAAAATCGTTTATAACGGATGCACTGTTTCACCACCGATCTAACTCGGCTTCTTGCACCAATGATCCAGAATTCTCTAATTATAACAGTTAATGCTTGTACGCCGTCATGAGAATGCTTTAAATGGTAATCTCTAATTAAACAGTCAACCATATAATGCTTAGAAGGTAATAAAATCGTGTACCGGAATGCATAAGAATCATCTCATTCAGTGATTTTCGTTTTTACTCTTCTTAAGCCACTCTGATCTCGTGCGGTCAAAAGACCATTGATGGAGTCTCCAGTCTCTGGAAAACTTTCCCCCTGAACAAGTGAGAGAAGTACGATTTTAGATTCCTGCATCTTTGAAGCAGACAGGAAAGGCTCTTTATTTACAATTTTATTTTGGCAATTTTTGATAAATCTCTTCTTCCAACCTAAAACTCTTAACTTTTTCGAAAAGTTACGAAACTTCTCACACCACCGAACTTTATCCGCTTTTGTAGTTATACTAAGATTTATATTTAAATTTATGCCTTTCCTGAGCTTTGAAAAAACTAAAGTTTCATTTGACTTAACCTCTAATTTTGGCCAGCTATCTCTAAGGCCTTTGAGACAAACAGGCACTCTCCAGCAATTTAATTCGGAAAACTGAAGAGGAGAACAACCACGAGAAGGTAAGTCAGCTGGGTTAGAATGACTCGGTACATATGACCACTGATTTGCTTTAGTGAAAATGCAAATTTCCTTCACGCGATTGCCCACAAAAGTCACCCACGCATCATTTCTTTGAATCCAAGATATAGCCGTGGTGGAGTCAGTCCAAAAATATTTTGGGATTTCATCTGATGTAAAAGCTTCTGTCACATATTTGGAAGGACGCACGCCCAAAAAACATGCCATAAGTTCTAGACGGGGAATAGTAAGTTTTCAGGTTGCGACTCTTGACTTAGCCGCTACAAAACTGACTAATGTTTCTTTAATTTCATATCTCAAAAATATTACTGTGGCATAAGCATGTTAGCTAGCATCACAAAATACATGAAGTGTCCAGGAACTTTTATCTCCAAAACCTATACGTCGCGGTATTCTCAACTTATTCAAATTTTGTAATTTATGATAACACCTCGAAAATTTACTTTTGACACTATCTGGTAATGAAGTATCCCAATCTGCTTTTATCGCCAAAATTTCCTGTAGCAGTAACTTTGCAGGTAATAAAACAGGTGTCAAGAAACCCAAAGGATCAAACTTTGTCTGCTTTAATGACAAAACCTCTCTTTTAGACAAATTGTCCGAAACCAATACAGTCTTAATTTCAATATAAAGGTTATCTTCTTTTCTGTTCCACATAATCCCTAAAACTGGTACAGAATTCTCCATTGTTGACTCAGTGTACAAAGCACTTTGGGTTAGTTCCACATCTTTTTCTATTGGGCCATAGGCCCACATACGTAAGTCCATTTTTGTTACAGCTAATATTTCAGTAGAATATTTCACAAAATTCACAAGCTCCTTTTCGTTATCAACAGAAGTCACAAAATTATCAATATAAAAGGATTTATTTAATTTCTGAGCAATAGAACTTTATTTCTTTGATACTTGTGTCAAATGAACTGAAATAACCGCCCCTAATAGAAAAAGGCTGGAATTTACACCAAAAACTACCCTTGTATGGCGGAAAACCTTCAGCACATTATCTTTCTTCCACCATAAAAATCTTAAAATGTCCCTATCTTCTTTCCGTAATTCAATCCGTAAAAATGCATTTTTACGGATTGCCAATGCATTTTTCTCTAAATCTTAACAAAATTGAAGGGATTTCTTCTATTAAATAAATTTGGTCCTTTTACTAAGTAATCATTAAGGGAGGGCGATCTATTAACTTTACATAATGCGTCAAAAACAGGTCTTATCTTAGTCGAGACACTGTCTCGTTTAAATACTGGATGATGCCGTAAATAGGGCCCCTTAGAATTCAGTTCATCGTCTAGTACTATTTCCATTACATCCTCCTCCATCTATTCATTAAAAATTCTATCATATTCTTCATATTTATGTAGACTTAAGTTTTCGGGTAACACTAAACAATCTTTTTTTTTTTGCTACATGACGATTTGAGGGCAATTCCACGTTATCTACTGACCAAGGTAATCCGACACTAACGACCATCTTCGTTTCTGGAAAGAGAGTTTTAAAATTGGTCTTGGGCAATTTCTTCCTCAGCAGCATTAGTTGAATTCTGATGAGCATCTAATATTCCGATAATTTCTAGGCTCCAAAGATCGGAGATTTTAAACTCATGGCCCACTAAACTTGCACATAAAATGGAAGCATCTTTATCTTTGTGATTAACAAATTCCTCCGATGTACCACAAACTGTCCAACCAAGTTTCGTACAAACTGCTGTTAGTCCTCCTTTTAATTGTTTTACTGATTCCGTGAGAAATTTTCCATAAATATCACTACCGATGAACATTTCTATTTTTGGACAATTTGGTCCCAAATCCGACAACCAAATGTTGTTTCGTTTTAATTCTTTTAATATCGGAACTTTGGGTACCCGAGGTATATCCGCACATATTATGTCTTGATCTAAAAATTCAAATTCTACATCTGAATACTCACGCGGACTGGCTGAACATAATTTTACCCGATATTTGTTATGCAACTTTGGTTCTGTTCCGGCACCTCCAAATAAAGTAAGCTCAACATTTACTTTGGAGACTGTGGATTTCAGTCGATGTACCACTGAATTGGTAACCCCAATTCAGTAGTTAATGATTTCAAAATGTACGATTTCTGGGAACCACAATCTAAGAGTACTCTAATATCTTTACGCCTTTTGACACATCTACTCTTACGCAAAAAGTCATTAAAGATGTGTCAGCGGTACAAGTTTGCCTGGGTGTAACCGTGTGTATGTTGTCTATTTCTGATTTTTCTGTTGGTTCAGTTTCATTATTAATTTCTGGACACAAAATAACTGAGTGTGATTTACCACAAGCAAAACACCTAACAAACTGTTTACAGAACTTTGCCATATGATTTGGTTCCAAGCATTTTAAACAACATTTTTTCTCTTTAACTTTAGAAATACTTTCATTAAGAGATAATGAACGTGCTCGTAACAATTTTTACTATCATGCATTTAACCACAAAAAATACAAGCATGTTCTTTAGTTGTAAGAAAACCTGTGGCAGTGGGAACATTAGCCTGTTTCTTATATTTAAACTTTTTGTTTCTCTCCTTGCTTTATCATGATATCCTTCTTTATGACTAACACCATCGAATCCATTACGCGCCAGTTTTAGTCTCTCCTCACCATCCACTTCAGCCTTTAAAAATTTCCTTAAGTTGATAAGGCGAGAAAGATAAGTTTCTTCAGGCTGGCTGGTTACAGAGCTAACTCCTTTGCCACGACTTCAAAACATCCTACGTGAGACACGATTCCACCATCGGAAATAACCACGATGTATTTTCATTCGATTTAAGACCGAAAGATTTTAAGGCTCTCAACTGAGCTTCAGTTTTATCATACAGTTTATCAAGAAGTAATTTATCCTTGTCATCTGCCTTCACATTAGAAACAATTAATTTAATTAGTTTCCTAACATACACTTCTATTAATAATTCAGGTTTTTCAAAACGTTCCTTCAAAGCTAAAACAGCTTTATCATAATTTTCCGAAGTTACGGGATAGCTTTCAATAACTTCTTTAGCACGTGATCCGGGCTTCATACACTGAATCAAATAGGAAAATTTGTCACTTTCATATAAATCAGGGTCAGTGTGAATTTTCTCAAACTGCGACCAAAATGGTATCAATTCCCCATCAAACTTCTTAAGTTCGATTTTCGAAAGTCTATACTGTTTAATGTTACTACAACAAATACCGGCACCATCATTTGGTCTAGTTTCTAAATTGATTTCATCTGAAAATTCTAATTTTTCATTAATTTGCCGAGTTAAGTGTTATGAAATCATTAGAATACACCTCGCGACTTTCGATTACTTTAGTAACATCATCCTCTAATGCTTTCTCGTCTTCAGTTAACAAATCAAGAATTTTATCTAGATTTTTAGATTTCATCTAGATTTTTTATGTCTGAATATACATTTTGTAGTTTAGTAAGTTTATCTTTTACTAAATTTACAGAAAAATCTTATTTTACTAACTCCGGTTTTAAAATATTAGCAGTTTTAGTAAAAGAAGCGCGTAAACCTGTCCGCTTAAGCTTCAGAGCCTTTAAAGTTTCCATAGTTAACTTTCAAAATACACTGCTCGACATTGAAAATGCAACACTAAGAAGGAGTGGTCCGAAAGGGATGAAATTTGGAAAAAAGGACGGACACAGCAAGCAGCAATAAGTGATCTTTATTTCAAAATGATAGTCAGAATACAGAGCGAGAACGGCGTCGGCTCAGTAGGATGTAGGACCACCGTGGACAGCGATGCACGAAGAAACACATCTAGGCATAGGGTCAGTAAGAGTGCGGGTGGCGTCCTGAGGGAGGGCTCTCCATTCCCTTTCAATCATTTGCCACAGTTCGTCTTCTGAACGAGGCAGGTGCAGAGTATGCAAACGACGTCCAATCACATCCCACACATGTTCGATTGGTGATAGGTCAGGAGAGTACGGTGGACAGGGAAGCATTTGTATACCTTGCAGAGCATGTTGGCAGATGCTAGCACTGTGTGGTCGGGCGTTATCCTGCTGAGAAATTGCATTAGGCAGCCCCTGAAGGTAGGGGATTGCCACCGGCCGCAGTACATTATCCAAGTATCGTTGGGCCGTCATAGTGCCCTGAATACGAACTAGAGGTGACCTGGAATCGTAGGCAATAGCGCCCCAAAACACTATGCCACGTTGTTGCTCTGTGGGGCATTCCACAGTTACTGCCGAACTAGATCTGTCTCCACGTCGACGCCACACACGTATGCGGCGACTTTCACTGGATAAACAGAAGCGTGACTCATCTGAGAACACGACGTTTCGTCATTCTGTCATCTACATCACTGCAGTCCGGCACCATTCTAAACGTTGGCGTCTATGTTGTGGGTCACTGGCAGTCTTCTTAACGGACGCCGTGAGGGCAGGCCACGTTCAACCAATCGACGGGAAATGGTTCTCGTCGACAGGGGAACATCCAGGGTATCTTGCACATGCTGCAGAATCGCGGTGCAAGTGACTTGCGGAACCGCCACAGCTTGTCGGCGGATGCGTCGATCACGCGTGCTGACGTCACTCTGGCTGCACCTGCACCTCTCCTTCTTCCCACATTGATATCACAAATAATTTAGTTATCATTTTATCTAACATCTGAAATTTAATATCTGAAATTTTAACATATAATTATAACATATATAACATATTGGGTTTTTAAAAAGGTGCAGCACTTTTTGATGAAAAATATAAAATAAAAATATTATAGCAGCAAAAGATTTAATTTTCTGTAATTATGTTTGATAAAATTAAGTAGCGAATTTTAAGATATTAAAATTATTTTTAAGGAAGGTTATTGAAATAAATAATTATAATTTTGAATTATTGTTTAAAATTTTGAATTCAAGAATTCTAATTATTTTGAGGAGGAAGGGAATATAAACTTTGATGGCATCGAATTTATGAAAAAAAAATGTAATTTTTTTAATAGAATTGTTTATTATTTTTTCATCTAGAAGAGTTTTTTTTTATTATAATGGTAATGGAATGTTTCAGTGCATGTCAGAAAGACCAGTTGCCTTTAAACAAGGAACGGAGGCCTTTTAAGAAGTAACTGTCTAGCAGCCCATTAACCGTTTGTGAAAATTCACACATTAGTTTGTTGATCTGGATTTGCTTATAAGATGCATGTGTTAGTATTTATAGGATTTAGAGAAAGCTGGGGGGGTCTTCCAGTTTTAATTTGAAATATCTATATAATGCAGAATGAGAATAAGAGTACTTCAAATGATGTTAGATAAAATGAAAATTAGTTCTAATAGTTTGAAATTTGTTTGGTAAAAATGTATTTACGGATGACCCCTGGCGAAAATTGGTGATTTTTGGCGGTACATGGACACCGAGTTTGTGCAATTCTTTTATTTTTTATTTTCATTTTGTATAGCAGTGATTTTTGGGCCAAAAATCGATGCTACACAAAGTAAAAATGAATCAAAGAGTTGCACAAACTCGGTATCCATGTACACATCGACCTATTTTCACTTAAAAAAACAAACAAACAAAAAAAAAAAACTCAGAGAATTCCACACACCTGGCATTGTGCACTCCCTTGAGTTTGCCCATGTACACATTGATCTATTTTCACTTAAAAATCAAAGGAGCACCCAATTCAACACTAAAGCCATACAAAAAATATATAGTCTCAATGAACTATATATTAAATCAAACTATGAAATAACATAAAAAAGGAAATGCGTGTATGCACTACATAAAGGATTCCTTAATAGCGTCTAAAAACGTTCCTCAGACCATGTTCCGTTTGTAATGGAATGCTTTATATGGTGAGCGTTTGAACCGTTCTTGCGACAAACCCCTTCAATGCCATCAGAACAATCTTTACGTTCGACCGTACGCATTTCTCTCATACAAACACAATACTTATAATTCCATTGAATTACATCCAAAAAAGTTACTTTTCTTCTGTCTTCAATCACTTAAAAAAAACCTACCGCTCTCTTGTTCTATGGCACGAAACACCCAGTTTACCACCGACAGCCATTTTATGATGTAAAGCACACAGCACACGACGTACTTTCTAAGTGACATCCAATAAATATTTTTCCATAAGTCAAATTCAGTACAATCACGCAACCATTTACGTCATAACAGGGTTTTTTAATAATATTCAACTACTCAAGTTACCATAAATGAAACAACAACTTGGCGATAAATGAAACAACATACCGATAATCCAAGGGGCACCCTTAAATATACTCTAACCAAAGAACCTCTATATTCTTTGCTCTAACCACACCGCCCTTTGTTTTGATCAGGTGCAATAATTAATGGATGTATTCAAAACTTTTATATTTATAATAATATGTGGAAACTTTAAAAGGCCTTTCCTTGGCAACTATGATTATGAAGATTTTGAACTTTAATTGCGACAGTTTTGCTCCAAATTTGATTCTTTATCTTAGTCTGGTTCCTTGAATCTGAAAGTTTTTTTAAACTATTATTGTGGGGTTATGTAAAATAATGTTTACTAAATTTCTGAAACATAACAAGATTATACAAGTTATTTGTCTTAACTTAAACTTTAATTTTTATATGTTTGTTTTTGTTTCAAGTATGTATTATAAAGAATTTTTATAGCCATAAAATTAAATCAAAAAAATTTTTTTTTCATGCAGTACTAAATATCAGTTACCTAGTATAGGAAATGGAGATTTTCAACAAAGAACTTGTAGGAAGAGAAGTGAAGTTTCTCCGAAGCAAATGTGGCTCCGTCAGACCAAGGAGACACCTTCTATCCCTAAAGCTTATTTTCCAGGGGCAGTCCATCCTCACTCAACATCCTTCTGTGCATGTGAGAAATAACTTCAGAAGTCAACAAACTAGCAAAGAAATTCTATTGGCAGCCATAGTGGCAATATTTACTGTGTTATCCAAAGCTTGGAAGAATTCATCAAATTTAATGCTGGATCATATGATTTAATAATGGATCTTATGATCATAAGATCAAGACACCGATCACCGGAATTCATCTGATTATCTTTCTGCACGGTAAGCTTAATTTTTAAATTTGAGGACATTTTAGAATTTAAACTTGTAGTACTTACTTAGTACAATTTTAAAAGTAAAGTATAAACTTTAAAATTGGTGGAATACTCTACAGCAGTGGTTCGCAACCTTTTGACTAATGCATACCATCTAAAAATAAATTGAAAAACTTTAGTACCACAAATTTAGAAGGATTAGTTTTCAGTTTCTCAATAAACATATTAAAAAAAACCGTATGTTTTGCCATTTGCATTACCTATTGGATATGAGTATTAAATATGCACGCACAAAAGAAGAATGTTAGATTAAAAATTGGTTACCATTTTGATTATCAAAATTTAAGTTATAATAATTTAAAATTTAGTACAAATTTTGAGCATGTTTAAGACAGATCAGTTTCTTTATATATCAGTTTCTTATTTCACTTAGTTTTAACCATGAATTAGGATAAACTTTTAATTTTATTCCGTATTGATTTTTCAAACATAATGTGGTAGAAAATCCTTGTTCACACAAATAGGTTGTGCATTAAAGGCAATAAAAATTTTATAGCTTCATTTGAAATGCCTTTTAACTCTTTTATTGATTCAGCCAAAAGTTAAGTAGTGCGTTATTTTTGAAATCTTCAGTTACAGTTCGAGCATAGGAAATTTCTATCAACTGTTCTTTTTCTTTACGAGATAAAATTTCAAGTACATTTATAAGGTATTTCTCCTGCCCACTTTGCATGCCTTCGTGGTGAAGTGGTGAGGACGCTGGGCGCGTATTCCGAAGGTCTGTGGTTCGAGTCCCGGCGAAGGCGTTGCTCATTTTTCATAACTCCTGCTTTCAAAAAATACCTATTGTCTTTACACTGGCAACCGAACTAAAAAAGTGGTGAATGATGATTCTCCACCACCGGGATTCGGCGATTGGGTCCCTTGAACCCCAGTCGCCCTTTAAAACGAGGAGTATAATAAGGTATTTCTCCCGGCTTCTTCGCATGCATTCGTGGTGTGATGGTCAGTACGCTGCATGCGTATTCCAGAGGTCCGTCGTTTGAGCCCCGGCAAAGGCGTTGCTCATTTTTCATAACTCCTGCTTTTAAAAAATACCTAGTGTCTCTACACATTTGGATAAAATGGATTTCTAATCGAATTTTATATTTCATAATCCTTGGGATGATACACACTGAAATTATTTATCAGTGAAAAACAATGATTTTTAATGTCGGATAATAATTCTTCTTTCATTTCCAAATTATTTTCAGTTTAGAAAACTTTCTAAAAGTGGTAAAGAGCTTAAAATATTACTATCCAATTCTTTGATTACTAACTCAAGTTTTTTTTTATCATTGAACACTTTGTCCTTGTAATCCTAAATTTAATTCATTTAACTTTCCAAAAATATCGGCTAAATATGTTAAATGCGACAACCATAATTCACTAAGTAAATATGTTTGCAATTCAGATTTTTAATCACAGAGGAAAATTTGAATTTCTGATTGATGTTCAGAAAGGCGATTTAAAGCTTTGCCTCTGAATAACCGCCTTACTTCAGAATGCAACAGAAGCGTTTCATGTTCAATGACCATCTCTTGGCATAAAATCGCAAATATTCTTGAATGAATTTAAAGTTCGGCTTTTAATAAAATTAGCAATTTTTACAGCTTGATTCAAAATGATTTTCAGGTTTTCAGGGATTGTTTTGGCCAGCAAAGCTTCATTACAAATGGAGCAGTGAGTAAATTTAGTTTCAGGTATGACTTTCTTTATTTGAGAAATAACACCGGAATGTTTTCCTGTTAAAGCTCGAGCTCCGCCACTGCATATGGCAATGCACATAGTCCAAGAAGTATCATTCTCAAACATAAAATTGGCAATTACTTTGAAAATTTCATTTGCAGTTTCTTCGTCAGTGAAGAGATTCACAAAATAAATACTTTTCGGCAATACCTTTCTCTTCTTTGAAACGTATGTAAACTAATAATTGAACAAAGTTTGTTATATCAATAATTTCATTCAATTGGAATGCAAAATATACACTGTGTTTTATTTTTTGAATAAGTGTCTGTTTTATGGAATTTGCCATTACATGATTGATTGATTGATTCTGGGGCGCAGCCCCCTGTCCCCCCAGCTAGAAAATCCAGCCATTAGACAAAGAAAAGGGGCAGGCCCAAGCCAACAACGAACAAACAGCTAACAATGAACACATTCGTCTTTTTATTGAATTCGTCTTTTTATTGTATCATTTGATAATGGAATATTATTAAGTTCAATAGCCGCTTTTTCATCGAATAATGTTAAAGCGATATCCGATTTAGCTGTTGGTAATACAAAGTTTTCTCCAACAGTGTGAGCCTGCCTAGTGTTGGCAATTCGTAGGCTTACTAGGTAACTAGCTTTCAAAGCTTTTGCACTTGAAGTAACACAACCTTTCATTATTCGTTTACTACTTTTGAATTCCAATAATTTCCTCTTAAACTATTCATCATATTTTTAAACTGACATGATTAGATTCAAGAAGTCTTTCAAGAAACGATGGTTTCATACTTTGGTTTCATAATATTTCACTGCAAACAGCACATTAAGGTGGAGGGTCCATTTCATCTCCATTCCAAGTAAACACAAATGTAAATAACTTTCATTATATTTTCTATAAACAATTTTTCTTTTCCTGTCAGTATTCTTAGTGCTAGTAGGTTGTCCTGGATCTATCACCTGTGAATCATAGTCAATCTGCGTAATCAGTCCTAGTCATTTTTCCATTTTGAAAATTTAGGTTTGCTTTATTATTGTTTCAAAAATATTTAAACGAAAGTATATTACGAATTGTTCAGTGACAAACAACGATATTCTGAAATCGCATAGAAAAGAAAATAGAGCTATATGAGCCCAGAAATAATGGCGACATAAAGCGTAGACATGTTAATAAATCGATCAACTCTAAAAGAATAAATGAGATACTATTATCTTTTTATAGGAATTTATTTTTATTTCCTGCTAAATTCAACACCCTTTTCTATTACTCCTTTTAAAAACATAATTCATGAGAAAATTTTGTTATGTCTGTGTAACATTATATTTGTTTGTTCTGTGGCTAAAACAATATTTGCGAAAATAAAAATAGGTTTTTTTGCTAAAGTTTATGAGCGACTATTGACCTTGATGAAAGTTCAGATCGCATAACTTTATGAATGTTAGAGAAAAAAATAAACAGGAGGTTTGGATATTTAATTTTTGAATTTAATAGTTAAAAATTCTTTGTTTCTTTGTGTATCACCTATTTTTCTCTTGCGTACTACCAGTTGAGAACCGCTGCTCTACAGTATATTATTTTCGAATTCTCAAGTTCCAAAAACGTTTTCTCTCTCATCATGTAACATAGCAGATAAATTTTCATTCTTCAATTAACTAATATATTAATTTGGCATTATAGTATATGAATCATGTCAATTTATGTATATGGTACACAAATACTATATTTTGTGAAATGAGTATATTAATATTTTTTTTAAAATTCTAATTGGAAAAGTTTTGAGCTTCAGAGTCAACTATAATAATAAGAAATGACATATTACAGCATAAATGAATTAACACTAGTCATATGAGTTAAAAAAATTTTGCTTTTACAATAATGATGCATCTATTTTTAGTATATTGCGTGTATGATTGTGTAAATAGTCCTAATTATGTATGCTTTATTCTGCTTTGAAGTTAAAACATTATAGAATACAAATATTTTATCTGAGAAACTTTAAAGTTGTTTAATATTAGAAACCACAGAAGATAGTTCAGTATTATTTTTAATTTAGCATGCTGATATTTATATATTTGTTACATTTTATGATTATATGGGGTAATTTAAAAACTTTTATTCATTGTGGTAGAAATATTTAAATTCTGTCAGTATTTGATGTGGTATACTAAATAATCAATTAACTCATTATATCTTTTACTTAGCAAGTGAAATACCTCTATGTCTTGATATCGCTATTCTGTTTGTGGAACAATAATTTTAAAAAATACCAGACAGGAAATTCTTCAGATTTCCTAAGATCTTATTAGGTAAATCATTTCTAAGTTTAAACTAAACTAAGCTTTGATTGTTATTGATATATGTATCCGTTTTTGGTAATGCAAAAAGTACTTTATGTATTTTGAATAAGTAACTCATTTATTGTGCATTAAATGCTCATGTTCATAGACATAGACAGTTCAGTTTTTCGCTGTAAATGTTCAAGATAATGGCACCTGTGGTTGGACTGTGAAATTAAAATTGTTGTAATAATGAGGGGTGCATTATTTAAGTGTGTAAAGACAGGTTTCATGATCATCTGCATTTTTTATTTTTTAATGATGCCTTGCGCATTTTTAATCATATTATTAACACAACCATCTAAACAAATGCTGAAATGTTTAACCAAATACTTGCATTTTAACACTGAAAATCTGCATTGTTGTTGTTGTTATTTTTTTTTTTTGTTTTTTTTTTTTTTTTTTTTTGTTTTTATAGTTTTATGGTTAAAACTAAAACCTTCTTGAAGCTGTGGAGGTAACTTTTTTAACAATATTAGATTTCTACTAAGACTGAAAATGGATTTACAGAATATGGAAAAATAAAATGGTTATCTTTTTGTTTTCATAGCACAAAATAAACAAAATAATGTGAAATCCTTTTTTGGGCTGTGTTGGGCAAAAATATATTTGCGGGTGCCCCTTGGCGAAAATTGGCGATTTTTGGCGGTACATGGACACTGAGTTTGTGCAGTTCTTTGACTTGTTATTTTGGCTTTGTATAGTGGCGATTTTTGCGCCCAAAATATTCTATAATTTTTCCAAATTTCTAAAATTTCCCCAAAATTTCAATCTGTAGTTTTTTATTAAAAATTTCAGTCTGCCTCTTCAGTCTTTAAACAAAATGTTCTCTCCAAAAGCATATTAATTAACATCATTTTGCTCATAAAATTCTGAAAATGTATGAACATTTAAAATTTTGAACTAATGCAAAGGAAAAAAAAAAATATCGGATTGCTGTATTTAAATTCCATGCTGCTCTGATGTTTCGCTGCATAGCTGTGGCTCCATGATATAGTGGCGCAGCAATGAAACAGGCTTACAGTGTATGTGTGGAAGTTTTCATTATCTTCGTAGAAGTTCTTTGGATTTTTTAGTTCCAGTTGTATTTAAGCATCCCACAGCCATCATAAGTAGTTATGCTGATTTCCCTTGTGAGAACCTGCGCATTTTAATCAAAGTTTACATTATTAAATTGCATTTTGTTAATTTCTTTGTAGTAATTATTACATAGCTGTACCATAAGAAAATTTGGTGTTGTTTTATAAGAAGTAAATAGGTATTAATTTTAATAAAATTTCATGTTCTAGAAACGTTTTGATTTTATATTGATAACAATACTTATTTTTTATGAAAGATTTTCACAAGACTGCATGAATTTCTGATGTGATCTTCTAGCCACCTCCAGAACTTTACAGATTTATACTATATAGACTTTCAAATTGTATTCTAAATTTAATTACAGAATCATATTTTGTACTAGCATTTGTAAATTACATTTTGAAGCCATTTTTTGTTTGTTTTATTATTGAAATTATAAGTATTGTACAAAATTTCTCTCCCTTTCCTTTCACTCTAATGCTTTCTTCTCAAAATTTTGCTCAAAAGGCTTTTCTATCGCCAAGCCTTTTTCTGTTTGAAGGGGGAAATATTTAAGGTATGAAAATATGAAAAAAAATATTGACAAATTTAAACTTAATTGGAGCAAATTGACAATACACTTTTAAATTTCTAATTTTAATTTAAACACATTTGCCCTTCACTTTATGTCATTTTCTCTGCTGTAATCATAATGTGAAAACTCTTGCCCAGTCACTGTGTAACATTAAAACAAGATGCTCTGAAATTATAAATACTCAGCCATGGTATATGCACTTTCTTTTCCTGCCTATACTTGCTATTTAACGGTCGCTTCTTGCTTGGCTGCTTCTATTCACAGTTAAAAATGTAATGCATCATAATTAAAATTGTCGGGGGCAGATTGTCCCCATTGTGCTGTGCCGTGTCTTGCGTCTGAATGAAGTAATAAACGATCAATTAAGATATGTTTGCACATAAAAATCATTTAAAAGAACATGAATTTATTTACAGTTTTATTAGGAAAGTTTAATTTTTATCTTACTCGCCAATTGCAAACAAATCATAGTTGACTTAACAGTTTTTCCAACTAAGTACTTCCCACTTGACATACTGGGTAAAGGGCGTTTTCATCTTACAGCTTTAGCCAATGATTGAATATAGATTGTAGCAGTTAAAATTATAAGCCATAGTGCTTACTACGTGATTACTTATTGAAATAAATTGAAGTGCGCTAGTATTAGTATTTCTTGCTACGCACCATTTAGTTAGAGGCCAAACTCCGCGATTTGCTCTGCGAGCAAAGTTTAATTAAATTTCTATTTAGGTTTAGATATTTATTTAAAATTATTTGATTTGTTAAGTTAGGCCCAAGTGTGGTCTTTTACTTTCTGTATCTCTCCCGAGTTGGGAAGTGTGTAAATAATAGTGATTTAATAAAAGAGGATTTTAAATCCCTTTCAAGTGCAGTTATTCTCCAGCACAGTATCTACATCAGAACAAAGCCCATTTTCAGCTCCCTGTTCCAGAGCAGGACTGTAGTTTAGTAAGTACTTCACAATGTTTGCAAAACATATGCACAGAACACTCAGTCCTGACAACTTTTGCCTTGCTTCATTCCTGATTTGTCCTCTCCCGATTTCTTTTTGTTCCCGAAGTTTAAAAAATCCCTCAAAGGACAGCATTTGGGGACCCTGGAGAACATCAAGGTTATTACGACGAGCTTACTAAAGGACATCCCTGTGACGGACTTCCAGGAATCATATAAAGCATGTAAATCGCACTGGAACAAGCAGGAGGAATGTATTTCGAAGAATATTGAGTAATTATACGAATCGGCCTAATAAATTTCTTAAAAACAAAATGGGCTGATTACTTTCGGAACAGACTTTGTATATAACTTATCGCTAACCAATCGCTGAAATTAACTTTTTATAAGATGTCCTGGGTGCAAGTATCTGCAAAAAAATTTCCAGGTGGGAGTAGTTGGAGACAAGTAATTATATTAATAAATTTTTATTAAATTTTTTTAATTTGAGGAAGTCACAAGTAGATTATAGAACACGATGCTGCATCAAGACAAAAATATATGTATTATATGCATCAATATGAAAAACACATTTTTTACTTTATTCAGGTGGCTTTGTGTTCCTCCTTCTACAAGCATCCAAGTCCTGATCTCATCCCTAAAATATTGTAATCCTCACTTATGGTATAAAGTGATTCTGATATTCAGTAGAAATGGCCATCTCATAAAAGTGATAGTTAGTGCCAGTGTTTATTAAGATTATAAAAAATAGTGGTTGCTTTTGATATGGACATCTGAAGCTGATGATCGCTATCAAAAACCACTGAAAAAGTTACTCTTGGAAAAGTGTTCAGTCAATTCAGTTATATAGAGGAATGTTTGTTTATGTTTCCTTTCAATATGTCATTCCTGGTTCCCGCATCAAATAATTCACAGCAATTTTATGTTTGATTCTGAGTATTAGTTTATGTAACTACCATTTCATTGGCTTCTAAAATTAATAATTTTAATCATTTAATAAAACGATCTGGTGACTTCAAAATATTCCAGTGAATATAAACAATTTAGCTGGGAATTACAGATGCCCTGAAACTTTGAAATTCATAGCATTCGCTAGCATTATAATAATGTAGCTAAGTAATCAGCATACTGTAAACATGTTGCATATAAATTTCAGTAATATTTTTTAAACAGTTTTTATAATATTAAATTTGAAACATTTAAAATGCGATTCTAACTTTTAAATGCTTGCCTGTGATTCTCTGGGTAAAAACTCTGAAATCTGGGAGAGCGAGTGATTTTTTCATTTCCCAAAAGTGATCACCTTGGTCATGCCTGCCCAACGGCGACTTTCCGCAGAAAAGAGTACCTGCATACTTTTTGGAACGATCTAACCAAGTAAGGGGGAGCGAAAATTGTCACTTTTTTTAACCTTATGTTTGTTCTCAGATTACAGATTTTTTTTTCAAATTTAATCGGCAGTGATTTATAGTTAAAAAGTGTTATACTCTTTATTTTTATGTCTACACATTCTCCGTTAAAATTTCCTCTATAATCCCATAATATTTCTAGCATTCTGTCTATGGTGACGCTTCACAATTTTCCTTCTTTCATTGGTATGCTGTAAAACGAATGGTGTTAGTTTCTATGCCCCCTTAAAATTAAACCTTAGGATGAAGCGAAAAAAAATAAAATTTTTATAATTGAAACATACTCCCTCTCAAAAGCTGTGGGTTGACTAATATATCACTCGTGATTTTTTTTCAGAAAATTTTCTTGTTTATCTTCATTCCTCGCAAGATTTTTCAAAATTTTGCAATGGTATGGTAAAAAAAATCTGATGTGACATGATGATCACATGACTTCCTAGTATGAAATATTAAATGATACGCATTTTTTTCCTGCATTTCATTTAAACTTACTTCCTCGAATTTCATTAGAGATATATTTCTCATTTAAGTAACTCACTTCTCAGTTCGCTACAAGGCAAAAATGCAAAAACTCAAACTATCTATATTAAAAATTGAAAGACATAGAAAAACATAAAAAGCCAAATACAGTTAAAACAATTAAAAAAATTATAATTAAAATTACAGTTTCTACGCAAAAACAAGCAATTCAGCCAGCGGGCAAGAAGTCAGAATTTTCGGTGCACAAAACCGAAAGTTTACTTTTATTCTCACTCGGCAAAAAGACACAGAAAGCGTAAAAACTGACCTAATTTCTTGTGGACGCTATGCTGAGTCAATGTATGGGATAATTTAATAGCTTAAATGATAATTTCAAAATGGATGAAGGATGATTTTAATTCGCAATAATAAAAAAAGGTACTTTCTTGTTCGAAGCTTAGTTTCTCTAGATTTGCAACAAATCCACTATTCGGCTAAGTTTCAAATGTCAACAAATATGGTGGCAATGGTAAAAAAATTAGGCCTAGCCGCACTTAAACAACTTTTAAATTGTTGATAGTTCTACAACTATAACATGCAGGTTAATTAGAGGCCTAAAAACCTTAATCGGTAAATGAGAACAACACAGACGTATAGTGGTTAGGGGAGCCTGATTGCGATACTGAAGGGCCCGGGTTCAAAGCCCGGAGAAGGCATGGATGTAAAATTGTCTGTCCCTTCATAGGAGGTAGCGGTGGCCGCCTATTAGGTGCCTCCACAATAAAATGGTCACCACTTCTGGCCTGAGTAGTGGCCAATGCCGTTATAGGCAAGTGCCCGCCATTCATAAATAAATAAATGAGAACAACATAATTCAATCATTTTCAAAGCAAAAAAGGCACAATTTACCTATATATAAGAATAAAAATACTGAGTTCACGGAGCCGAGTAACAGGATATGTATATATATATATACTTTTCGTACGGCCGATTGCCACCAAAAAGGATGGTGCCCAACTACATATTATAGCAGTTCTATATACAAAATTTCAACAGTTTTATAATTCGTTTGAGGAAAAAGAATCCTTTATTCCGTCCTTACGTACAGATATCACTCAAAAACATTATTGAATTGCATTCGATAACGGTCAAAATGGATATTTTCATTGAAACATGGCACCTGAAATTTTTCGTGATTACAATATCTCCTTTATTTCGTGCAAGGAGTGAATTTTTCGAAAATCGTCGAATGAAAACATACTACTCCTCAAACGTGTATTGACTAATACTATATCACTCATGAATCTTTTCAAAATTTTACTACTTCATTTCCTGAAAGACCTTTGAAATTTTCACATAAAATTTCCATATATCAAAATATTAAAATTTTTTTTCACACTAACACAGCAGTCTTGCATGAGCAAGGCGGTAATGCATTATGCGAAGCATTATAAACTTCTCCGAACAAAACTAAAGTACACTCACGTTTGTGAAAATTGCAACACCAAGAAGGAATCGTCATAATTGAATGCAATTTAATACACAGTTGATGGTAGTGGTACAAATAAATGATTAAATGTTCAAAGCAAACAAACAAGAACAAGAGATCAGAATCAGTATTTTGTGTGGCCACCACCGTCGCAATA
>KK116532.1:143109-158008 GCA_000611955.2 Stegodyphus mimosarum | reverse complement strand
AGAGGCTACTGCACGATACGACAATCCAGCTTCACGAAGGCCGATGATTCTCCCTCGTTCAAACTCTGTAAGTTGTTCAAATCTCGCTCTCTTTCGTCGACGAGGCATAAGTACAGATTGAGTTAACGTTTACCACTAGCAGATAACCACCGATAACCATACACGCCTCGCTACAGCCGTCTATTTATTCGGATCCATCAGCCGTTCAGAGGGCGCTGCTCAGCATACGCATGCGCTACGGATTTGCAATTCTAATCATTTGCATATCATGCGCTACTTTGCACTTCCTGAAAATTTCAGCTCACTCGCGTAAGTCCTTCATGGTGTTGCAATTTTCACAAACGTGAGTGTATTTTGCATGTGTTCAAAGAAACTAGTATCACTTAAAAAATGAATAATATTTTAATTTTCACACCATAAAATATATACGACTTAAATTTTATTATAAAATTGAAGCCTGTTTGTAGAGACCGAGCTGGCAATCCACTGATAGATTGCATCATTCGGTTTCCTGTCGTGTGGGGAGAATGTGTCAGCTTTTGTCACCATGGTCAGTATGTCCGTCTATTGTCTGCTTTCCCCCACGCGCACGTTAATCGAATCAGCGAAATATATCTTCTTTATCTAGATACAAACTGAATGCCTGTTATTTGTAATATATTCTCCAAGCGAGAGTTTGTGTTAAAGTGTTACAATTGCACTCAGCTTCAGCAGATAGTTCTGAACAGTCAAAGAAGTATCAAAGAAGCTATAAGGTTTCTCCTTCAATCTCTTACTGAGCATAAGCTGTGAAACCCTATGTGGAGGACAGTGAGCAAATCTAGACTATGTCCTTTAGTGTTGAAGAACTACAAAGTCAGAAGGAGGGTTTAAAGTGACCCTTTAATTCAAATAATTACAACTCTCCAACTTGAGAGTAAGCCACTACTTGGGCTGAACTAAAATAATATGAAATAAGGTGTATTAACAATTCAAATACCTAACTTAACCTTAAGTAGAACGGCGAGGGAAGCCTAACCAAAGAACCTCTATGTAAAGAAGGAAAGGCTCCATAGACGTAATGTAAACCATTTTGTCTGCAACGCCGCTACAAAGAAAAGGGAACATTCGCCAAGGGATTTGGCGACGGAATCTGTTGGCGAGAACTTCCCCTCTGTGATGTGCCGGTCCTTTGGTACTTAGCCGGCATTTTCCCCCTCCGCGACGTGTATAGGAAATTGAGGAACACGGGTTAAGATAAATCGTTCTTTGACTTGTCGCGGTAATTTAAACTCGGAAATGATGAAATATTAGGTGAAGTTTCACTTTCACTGGCTGTTGAATTTCCATTGTCCATATCGCTACTTGAAACCAAAGAACCTATTCTTTGTTTAAACTCTTGCTAAACGTAACGGTCGAACCTGTCCAAAGAAACTTCGACATTCAGCTTCGAGCTTTGGCGCTTTTTGGCGACAGATATTTCACGCATGCGCAGTTGTTTCCCTTTTCGTTGGAAGGGAGCCACACCTGCTTCTGCGAAGTTTTCCTTCTTAACAGTACATATTCTTTGGCCTAACTCTTAGTGAAATGCAATAAATTCGAATTTCACTAGCAAGCACTAGTAAATTGCAATTGCCTATGAAGGCGAACTTTCAGTAGACAGAGGAAATCTTTGCGCGCACAGCCTTACGGTGATAAATCCAAGACTCTGTTTTTTCCCTTCGTTAACTCCTGCCTTTTAAACTGCTATCAGATATATGCGATTTGCATAAATATCTCGCTCGCGCTAAATTAGGGCAACAACTGAAACTTTGAGATATCGATAGGAAAGTTCAAACTAAAAATAATTTGGTTAATTAAAATAATGAATCCTACAAAGCTATACCGACTTTTCTGAGTTAGGATAGCGGTTGCATGTGACGGAACCGCAGCGAATTTAAGAGGTGCCATTTGTTTACTAGAGAAAGAATTTGGGAGATGTTTCGCAGTGGGTGATATGTAAGCTTCACGCTAATGAGCTACAGTTAAGGCACATGATGAATAATTTAGATGGACTGACAGTGGGTACTCATGCATTTTACTGACTTATAAACAAGAGCTTGGTCTACTGTGATCATCTGTCAGTAGCTGAATTTTAATCAACTGAGGAAATTTGCGAACCACGGGAAGAGAATGATGTAAATCTCAGTACAGATAAAATTTTTTTGTGGATGTAAGCTGAGCTGTTTTTCAAATAAATGCCCAATCAGTCTGAAGGCGCATCGTCTTAGGAAACATTCTAATGCAGTATGGTTTGCTATGGCCAGCAGAGTCCTTAGAGTTTCCATAAACAGCACTAATCTATCTGCCACCTTAAGGTCAGTGCAGAAAAGAAACTAATGATTCAGAAAACTCAAGTAACAACAAACCAAGACAAGTTACCGCAACTAACAATATACCAGTAAATATTCTTCAATTACGAACATAACAACGCAAAGCAATATATCTAAGGAAAAATAATTTAACATAACCAAGAAAACAGACCGGTAGGCACAATGTTAAACCCAGGAGTCAAAGTCACAGCTGCCCCAAAAGTATGAGCTCAGACTTTGACGATATGAAATTTGAAACGGGACTTCCAAAACGCGACTGACAAAGAAGCAGCATTGGCGAAATAAACATTCATTATGACAACTCTTATCTCATAGAATTGTCGTGGTTTCCACCAGTCTCTTGAATGTCAAGAACACCACCTATGTCTATCAGCTTTGCTTTGCAGGAAATTTTTCCAAAAGCCGATGTCAAGCCAGGCGTAGGAGTATTCTTTTATGAGAAAGGATTATGTTGTTAGTGAACGCATCTGTGGGAGTGGATCGTTATCTTTTCAACTCACATGTCTATCTCTCGACTGTCCTTCCTCTAGCGACATCCCTCCAAGCCATTACTGTACAAGTTAATATAAAAGGATTAGTTTCTGTTTATTATACGTATCTGTCTCCGAATAAAGTTATCGATCAGAAAGATTTGGATGATTTGATAGACCAGCTGCGAAAGCTCTTTATTATTATTTGGGACTTAAACGGACGTAGTCCACTTTGGGAAAGTGGAGATACTACCAATACTTGAGGTAAACAATTTTAGCAAATGTCGGCGTTTAGTCGACGACGTCTCTTCAATAACGGACAGGACCACGAGCCTACAAGGACATTTCATGCTATTGATCTTGCCATCTATTTAGCATCTTTGTGGACTTTCGGTGCATTTAGTTTTGAAAACGATGTTTACAATAGTGATCATTTTCCTATATTTGCATCTTTTCCAAGAGAAGGCATGAATCCCGTTTTAAGACCCTCGTATTTTATACTCGATGAGCGGAACTCTTCGCCTTTATTGCGGAGCTTACGAAAGATATTGTGAACAATGTGCCTGTCGATGAGACAGTATTCAAGGAGTCACAGCCTCTATACCTTTGTCATCTCCAAAGCATCCAAAATATTCAAAACCTTCGTGAAACCATGAAATGGCAAGAAACCTTGAGAGAACTGAGAAAACCTTGGGGATGTTTTCGATGACATCCGACTTTGCCAAACCTTGTAACTTTTACAAAAGCAAAAGTAACTGCAAGAAAGGTACGGTGGTAGCATAAGAGGGATTCCAGGAGATCCTATATGTCTGGAATTACATCCTCAGTTGTTTACGGATCTGCACGGTAGTACTGAACTGTTACTGAAACTGGATTATGTTCATCATCAGGCTCTGCGTATATATTCCGGTGAATTTAGAATATCGCCAGAGTCTCTATGTTGCTAAGAGCCATCTCTTCATTTGTTGTCTCTTTGTTATTACTCCAATATGCTGTTACTTTTTGACCATCTTAATCAGTTTCTTTGTTTAATGACAGGTACAGATTCTTGTTTGAGGCCCGAACATCTTGTCTACTTTTTTCTCTTTTAGAGTTCATCCTAGTTAAGAGATATCATACGACAGATTTGAGTATCCAGTCTGTAAAGTATTTCGAAATCTCGCCTTGGAAGGATGTTCAGATTCGCCTTCTTGATGTTTTCCAACGTCTTGGGAAAAGAGATACTAAACAGTTTGTATAGAGATAACCTTTTATTGATCATAGACACAAATACATCAGTTACATTTCCATATTAACAGATGGATTAAAAACGATGGGACCTGTTGTCGTATCATTTGTTCTTGAAGATTCCATGGAGGGTAAAAGTTTACATGACGCCTGCTTAGTACTCCCTTCAGAATTGACTGCCTTACATTATGCGCTTTCATTTATTTCTAAGCTGAACCATAGAAAGTTTATAACATATACTGATTTGTTTAGTGCATTAAAATCTTTAGCATCATATGCTAATACTGATATTTTAAGGTTGAATCTCAAATTAAGAAGCCGTGAGTATGATATCCGTTACTAACTGGGTTCCTCAGCTTGTGAGTATAAAAGGAAACGAGTTGGCAGACATTACAGAAAAGTCTGCAGATCATTTTTCAAATCGACTTGTTCCATTTAATGACATTAGCAGAGTCATTAAGCAAGGAGTATTGATCAAATGGCAGCAACTGTGTGATGTCCAACTTGATAATAAGTTGAGAAGATGCAAACCTAAAGTTGAATGTTAGGAGGCCTCTACGAACTGGAAGGAGGAAGTCTTGTTTTCCCGTCTTAGAATCGGTCACTCGAGAATTCTTTTTAATTATATACTAAACGTGGAGAGAGAACCTATCTGCCCCAACTGTAATGCTGCAATGTCAGTTTTCGACTGTAACAATTTAACGACTGTGACTTGCCTTTTGAATGTATGATCGGGAAAGAGATGAATGCCAATTTGTTCCAATACTTGAAAGAGACGAGGTTTTATTGTTCCATTTGATTTTGTTTTGATGTTGTATCTGGGTATTTTAATAATGTGTATTTTAATATATCTGAAATTTGTTGACTTTAATCTTGTTTTGCATCTGAGATAGTTATCTGAGTTTTTATGGTTGCTTATTTTTCAGCATTCATTATTTTATCAGTTCTCTTGATTTTATGGTTTTAATCTTGTATGTGTGTCTGTCTATAACTTGTACTTTCACATGGTTTGTGCCTGAGGGTATCTGACTTGTGTTCACATATAGCCATTAATGTTTTGCACCAGAACACTCACTACCACCAATACCATCCACCAATACCATTGCCACTTTTAAGGAGATAGTTTTCTTTTATCGTGAGAAAATATGCTCCAGTGTGATTTTACATTAAATGCAATCCAACCATTATGGATGCTTCCATTAAGTTATCGAGTACTCTTTTGTTCTCTTGATTCCTCAGTGACAATCTGAAGATCATCTTGGATGGGGACTTGGATGGTTACACTGAGCGAAGTAGTTACGATGCACATCCGGAGAATCTGCCTCTGTCTGTGCTTTCAGACGAACAAAAACACATTCTACAGTTAGATGTGCAAGGAATTTTTTCTGCGAGGTCACGGTGAAAGGTTTGGTTTGCTTTAATCAATTATCGCATAGCGCACTAGGGCTATCTGCCTAAGGGAAGGGATGCCTTCGCAGAGGATCTTCTAAGAGAAACGGGCTCGTATATACGTTACACATGGGGAAAACCACGAAAACGGCCATGCAGCCAGCCCGTTCGCTTGGAGTCGAACCCAGGTCGGAATTACCAATGTGCAGCGATTTTACCTTTTATTTTCATAATTTAAATATGCACAAACTAGTAAAAGTCTCAATATTAATTTCTTCGTCTCCTTCATTCAAACTAAGTTGAAAGAATCCTTGATGAAGAATGTAATATGAAAGGTTGTTTAAAAATGACTGTATGTATCTGTCTTGAAAGAATGGTTTTAGCACAGTTCCCGTTCGGAAAGTGAATCAGACGGCCTGCGGTTCTACTCCAGCATTAATTTTATAGCATCACATTATTTGTTTCTCTTTGATAAAGACAAAATTATCTTCATCTTATGCTTATTTCAAATGTAAGATTCATTGCAGAACTTTTCGAAACGATATTTATCGTAGAAGCTTCCAAAGTAAATTTTTTTAAAGAGATTTCCTAAATTATGGAGTTACCTAGGTGTAAAATTCTTTTTAAGTAAAAACTAAATACGACCGTTGATTGTAGCAGTTACATGCGGGAGGTTTGCACAACTTTAATAGCCCAGCCAACAGGGAAAATCGGCGGAAATAAACGAGGTTGTCAAAATAACCGAAAGCCCTTTCGCTTGGAGAAACAGTAACGTTGGGTGGGCTTTTTCCATAGCAATGGGTTTTCGGCGTATTGTGTAGAAAATCCAATGAATGCTTTTCAGTTGAAGTTCCTGATCGACCAACGAAATGTTTATTGGCTGTCATTAAGGAAAATATTATGCAAGGAAAAACTATTTACATGGAATCTTGGAAGGTATGTATAAATCGGATGAATTGCGAGATGCCGCCTTAGAACCATTCACTGTGAACCACAAATATCACTTTGTTGATTCAGAAAATGGATGCCAAACCCAAACGGTGGAACGTCTGTGGGGAAGTGCAAAATGGCACAACAAACGGCATCGAGGACGGCTCGGCAACGTCTCGAATCGTACTTGCCTGAGTTTATGTGGCGAAATGCTTAAAAAAACTAACATTTTATCTTCGATGTTGGAACTATTAAAAATTTTATGCCTCCTCAATAAATTAATAATTTAAGATTAGGACTTAGAGGCCAAAAAAATTTAACCATCGACAACGGTCCCCTGAAACAAAGTTGTACCAATTGACCAACATAAACAGTAATAATAATGACATACACACCAGAAAAGAAAATTCAATTGATAATTATTTTTTGTCTGAAATCTAAAATCTAAAATTTGGAGAAATTTCAGATGATTACTCTTAGTAATTCAGACGTACTGATAACTTAGTATTAAATTTTTAGACTGAAATTTATTTCTAATAATTCCAGTGCTTTGAATAAACCACTAAACTGCTCACTTAAAGTAAAAATAAACAATTTACAATTATTTTTAGGTGGGACTGAGACAAAATTTTAGAACAAGTAATGGCTGAATTTTTGCTTTATTTATTAAATTTTTCTTCGACGCACACAGAAAAAATTATATGTATTGTAAGGTATTTTCTCTTTTCTTCCATCATGCCTTTGTGGCTTAGCAGTAGCACACTCAGCGCGTATTCGAGAGGTCTAGGTCCGGCGAGGACGTAGCTCATTTTTCATGCTTTCTGTTTCAAGATAACCTAATAATTCTACAGTATTGTTACGGATTTTGTATTTAGTTAGCTATTTTTTTTGGTAGAATTGTAATTAAAATTGTTTTATTTCCCCGTGTAATGCAGCGCGTGACGAGTTTTAAGAGAAAGCTACGAGAAAACGTAAAAATACAGGAACATGGGCACTTAATAAATAGATATCTCGTAATTTATATTTAAATTGAAATAATGCAATTATAATTCTACTCTTTTGCTTTCCAGAAACCTCTAAAAATTACGAAAAGCTTCGCAGTTAAACGATGAAGAGAGGCATGCTGCCGAACGTGTCATTCAAGATCTTCAAGATGTTTTCTCCCGCTCGTCTTCTGACGTGGGTCGAACCAGTTTGATGCAACATAGAATCGATACCGGTGGTCATCCACCAATCAAGCAACATCCAACACGTCTACCGATTACTAAACAGGGAGAGGTATGAACACTTTTAAAGGACATGCAAGAAAGCGACGCCATCGAGGCTTCAGCAAGTCCATGGACATCTCTCATCGCCCTCGTCAGAAAAAAAGGGGTTCGACAAGATTTTGCGTTGACTATTGTCGGTTGAACGAGGTTACAAAAAAAGACAGCTACCCTCTTCCTAGAATTGACGACATTCTGAATACTCTTTCGGGAAGCAAGTGGTTTTCGACGCTTGGTCTAACGAGTGGATATTGGCAAGTAGAGACACATTCTGATGACCGAGAAAAGACAGCATTTACTACGGGACAAGGACTTTGGCAGTTCAAGATGATGCCGTTTGGACTGTGTAATCAACGTAAAAATACAGGAGCACGCGCATTTAATAAATAGATATCTTGTGATTTGTATTTAAATTGGAATAATGCAATTGTAATTCTACCCTTTTGCTTTCCAGAAATCTCGAGAAATTACGAGAAGTTTCTCGTGACTGATTAAAAAGCTTATAAAAGCCGAAGAAAAACATCTCAGTTCAGATGTTTACTTATTTGTTGTAGTTGACTGTAGCGAATTCGCGGCGATATCGGATTAGCTTTCTCTGCTCTTTGAATTGTGTTCTATTTAACGTTTCGGTAGTTTAAAATATAACTACTGTGTGATATTGTACGAATATCTGTGAGGAAACATTTCAGCATTTTGTTTTATTTCTTAAACTCATGACAAATAACGTCTTTCTGATTTTAACAAATAGCTTTCAACTAATAACTTCTTTGTTTCTTGCCACAGCTTTCAGGTAAAAAAAAAAAAAAAAACCACACGACATTTCAATTTGTTCAAGTTTGTAATCTTGAAGAAAAATTACCAGAAATTATCTTCACGAAATGTCGATGCTCATCGGTTATTCTGGTTCTTTTGTTAGACTTATTAATTTTCAGGTGGGAAGAAAAAAAAAGTTTTCATGTATAAATGTATTCCCAAACATAGCGATTATACTTGTAGAGACATTAGGTATTTTTTTGGAACAAGCGAGATGAAAAATATGCAAGGCCTTCGCCGGGAATCGAACCACGGACCTCTGAAATACCGGCTCAGTGTGCTGACCATTACACCACGAAGGCACGCTAAGAATGTGGGAGATATACTTTATATACTTATTGCAAAAATTGGCAACTGAGGGTAATCTTCCGACAAGTACGAAAATAAGTTAATAAAATCTGTATTTTAAAATATTATCATTTATATCAAATTGCAAATTAATAAACTCCTTACTTTAAAAAAAAAATAACATAAACTGGGTTTCATTAAAATCATAAACCGTTCTTTAAGTTCTTGTCATAATAATGAATATCACGAAAATGATAATTAACGCGCGGGAAGCGTATTCGGGGGCCGCCAGTGTGGGTCGAATCATGAATGATAGCATATAAGCAGCATTTAGTGCCATTTCTTTATTTTTGATTTGAGTGTTGTAGCTGCATATAAGCAGCCCTGTAATGAGATCAAATAGCAATAGATTAATAACGTGAGATTTGCGTTTTATGTTTCTTTGCCATAGAAATGATCGCAGTCAAATGTCGGATATAAATAACATAACATACACAGGTTCTTAGTAATAATGTTTCACTATAGGTTTTATACATAAGGGCAGTGGCGTAACTAGAGGGAAGAGATCCACCCCAGGCATAATATGTTTGGTGGCGATAATTTTTCGATTGAAACATTATTTTATAGGCTTTAGTCATGCGGATCGTCGAAGCAGGTGAAAAATAAGGAGATTCTGAATTATTATACGGAATTAAATTACGAAGAAAAATGGATATTATTCTGGATAATGTATTTAGAGAAATTCTCACCAGATTTCAACAGCTACATGCTCTTATTATACCTTTTATGCCAAAACTTTTCTCTTATTATACCGAAACGTTTCAACGAAAATCGCGATCATCAACTAAATTGTGATCACGGTGATATTAATAATGAAGAGTTTCTAGTTAAAACAGAAGTATTTCAATAGTTTTATTTTCGTTATTTCTGGAGAAAACGAAGTGTGAACGTGGAAGGTCGGTCCTTGGGAATTTTTGAAATTTATTCCAAAATACAACCTCCAGAACAAAGTTCCAAATATTATAATATATTGCGAACTTTCCTCACAATTGCTGTAAACGCCGCTAGTTGTGATAGGAGTTTTCTAAATACAAATCATTAAGAAAGCATTTTAGAACTATAAATGTTTATTTTATATTTAAGAAATTTTTCTATACTGTCAACATTACAGCAGCTGAAGCAATCAAGTAGAAATCCTCGATGCGATCGATGGTTTTCAGAACAAACTAACAAGTGAAATAATCATATAATTTTAAAATTTCGGAATTAAAATCTTTCTTCAAAAATAAGCCTAGAGTTTAAATTTACGTCCCTCTATGTAATTTTGACATTTTTTAGTTATTTGTTTGTATATCAAGAGAGGCAACAAATTCAGAGACCGCTTTAGGCGGCAAAATTAAGGACCTTCCCTGCCAACAAAGCTCTAGCTACGCTACTGGTTATGGTTTGTATGCATGAAATAGCAATGGCTGACCACATGTTTTTGCTAGAGCAAATAGAAGGATAAAATGTTATCTGGGATCTGGGATACAAGTGAACAGGCTGAAGTTTTGATGAACGAGTACAGAAATAATATGGTGAAAATTCCTAAATTCCAAGCCAATGCCAGTGGTATATGAGGGAGCAAGTGTAAGGTCTTTTCTCCCTCCTTACCACGTGTCTTGGTGGTATAAGTGCAAACATCGGGGAGCATAGGCGGAGAGGACCCAGAGAGGGCATCGCGGATTTCTTTAGTTTTCTGGCTTTGAAAAATTTTAATTGACTCCAAGGAGGGTCTAAAAATATACAAGAATAAAGCAAATGATGTGCTGCAGACCACGCAAAGATAAGAAATGCGTATGTGCGGTACCCTCATATGTCGCCGTCTTCGAACTGTTATGAGGTGTGAGACGGCATACTGACATTGCAAGAGTAATAGCCTCTTCTACTGTACCTGTCATTATCTGCATCTCGAAGTCAAGAGGCCAAAGAACCAATGACCCTTTAACTCCTCTGATATCGCCTTCAACTATAACGAATCTAAAGACGTAAATACAACCGAAAAATTAAAAGGGCGTGGCTAATTCAGTTTGCAAACGGTTTCAGACAGAATAAGATCTCAGAACGCTGTAAATCTGTCAGCTAGAGAGACTCTTGACGCTAGCAAGATCCTCACATAATGAAGACTAATGTAATAATGAGGATATGTGGGCTTGTATGAGGACTGAATGCTAATGAGGATTTCTGTTCATTCAATATTAACTGCTAGTTATTATACTCTTAAAAGAGCTTCTCGCAGATGTATAATAAATGCATTTTTAGTTCTTTATGCACTAAGTAATTCGTAACCTATCCCAATTAAATCTTATGTCACTCAGTCCATTATTCTATGCGCTTTATAACATACACTATATTCCAAGGGTTCTGATACTCGTCAAATAGTGTGGAAATCATTATTGTTTCTAAGGCATCAAGCAGTGTGTCACATGAGCCAGAAAATGCTATTATTGGATGAAGGATAATTCACACAGTGCAGAACAGGCGAAACTCATTTCACCCATTTAAAATAGGCGAACTTGCGTGAAGAGAAGATTGAATGAGAGTATGAATTCATCCTGCCCAGTTGTTGAAGGTAGTTGTGATTGGAGTTCATTTTGTTGGGATTATTAAAGTCCTGTAGTCTAAAGACGCATACTGCGAATCGCTTGTATCCTTTATGCACGTTATGTTCCTCACCAATAGTTATTTGTATCAACAAGATAATATCACTTATGGATGTTAAATATTTTCTGTTATGTTCTGTATTCAATACAGGATTAACAGAAATTTTTTCCCCTACGCTTTGATCATCATCGATTTGATTTAATGGCACGTCAAGTAGCTGCACTTATTCGAAAGCATAAAGAAGGTGTAAATTTATTAAGTTTATAAGATAGTTCTCCCGCTTTCTTAGCATACCTTCGTAGTGTAATAGTCAGCACACTCGGCGCCTGTTGAGAGGTCTGAGGTTAGAAACGCGGCGAGAGCTGTGCACATTTTTCATGCTTCGAAATAACCTAATGTGTCTACACGTTTGCCCAATGTTTTGAAACTTCAGTTCATATTTATTTTCAATAGTATAAAGATATGTAAGTACAGTGCAATCTTGATTATCCGGGCTAACGCCGGGAAAACAAGGTCGCGGATAACCGAAAAACACGGCTAATACAAACTATCAATTTTCATGCATATTTCTTAATAGTTTTGCCTTGTTTTTAAGAGCGTTTAAATTCTATCAAATTTCACTGCGTATTTTTCGAAGTGCAATTTTGTTGTTATGTTCGAAACCATTTGGTGAACGAAGTCTAGTAGAGTTTCAGCAGAAGTCATTGCTGTCTCGGGTCTAATGCAATTATCAGTATCTTCTTCATTTGTATTTTTGGCATCACATTGAAAGCTCGCTCAGTGGAATCGCCGTAGAACCATTCCTTGATGATTTCGCAATCAACATTTTCGAAGAATTTTATATTTTCAGTTTTTTGACATAAAACTTCAGTTATTGCCTCGAATTCTTCACATTTACATAAATGCCCTATTTCTATAGCAGGAAGAATCTTTCTCCATGATGGAACCAGTGTTATTTGTGTTTTCTTTAAACCAAGATTTCGCTACTCTGTATATGACATTCGACTGTGTGCATGAACGTACAGAATGAATTATACGAGATAATCGTACTAAACCTAAAGACTAAAAGAAACTAAACCGAAAGACACATTTCAGCTGTTTTTAGAGCAGGTTCTGGCATGAACATGTTTATTTTTTACATAATGTCACACTGTCGCGTTGAGTGTGCGTGAGTGCGCATCGCTACACACGGATAATCGACAAACCGGATAATCTCCACCCGCACAATCGAGAGTACATTTTATGTATATTTGAGGCACTATATATTATAATGTTAATTTTATTATTTTCAGAAACGCATTCTGAATTTTGCTTTATGAAAATTAAAAAAAATGTGTTTGGTTGATTTTAACGTAGCAAAAGTAAAAATATGATTATATATTCTTCATGTGAAATAAAACTAATATGATAATCCGAAGCCTACATGAATGTAAATTTATTTCATTCTATTATTTACAGGAAATAATATACTCTGTGTTTAGGGAACTGAAATTTGATTTCATAACTTAATATTGACGATAATATGCATTTATATATTTTGTGCTACTTAAGTAAAAATGTAGTTTTTACTCTGTTTCGAATTTCCGTTTTAGTCCGAATGCATGGAACTTTAAGCTTTCATCTGCGTTTCACTGCACTGAATTTAAACATGAAGTTATATATATATATATATGAGTAACAAACATATAAATTATTTATATTGAAATAAAATTAATTAATATTATTATTAATTTTTCCTTTAAACACTTATTTTAATCACTTTTTTAAGTCACAGACTTATTTTAATGAAAAAGGTCAAAAAGGTGCAGTTCGTTTGATTGTAAAATACAGGAATAATTTGCGCATTATAATGCATTATCTTTTAATATTATTTAAATAGCTAAAAAAATATTAAAAAAATGCAAATAAACAAACAGCAAATTTAATAGTTTTGCTCTTGAGAGAAGACAAAGCGGTGTGAATCATTCGAGTTTCAAATATTTGAATTTCGGATAACATTGCACTATAAGAATCGTAAAGTGAATTAATGGAAAAAGTTAGTACACGTAGATAGAAGATTAAAAACAAACTTAATTTTTCTTGGTTTTGAAGAAAATTTAGCGATCTGGATAACTGGATTTCGTTATATATGAAATTCGGATAATTCGTATTTAACAGTCTTTGTAATGCAAAAATCACAAACAGAAGCTATAAAACTTTTAAATTGCATAAAATAAACAAGATCTTCAATTATTTTGCAACTAGAGAAAAGAACAAACAGTTCGGATAACTAAAGTGCCGAATATTTGGAGTTTGAATAATCTGTGTTCCACAGTATCTGTAGTGAAAAAATCTCAAACAGAACCAACAGAACATTTAAATTACACAAGTTATGCAAATAAACAGCAAGGTTAATTTTAGAACAAGCGACCAGGGTAATTTGATCCAGACAAAAAAATTTTGCAGCATTAGCACTGCTAGAATTTTAAACAGAATGATTGACATAAATTGGAAAATATATAAATAAATAACAAGGGGTTTATTTTAAATTAAATTTTTTAGGTTGCAAAAAAGAACAAGCGATCCGGATAATTTGATCCAGATATAGAAGTTTTATAGCATTTAGCGCTGCCAAAATTTCAAACAAAATCAATGTTATAAATTGAAAAACATGTAAATAAATTAGCAGTGGCTAATTTTAATTTTCTTGTTTTAAAAAAGATTAAGCGATTCGGATAACTAAAGTTCCAAATGTCCGCACTCTAGTGCATTTGCATTTCAAGAACGCTAAAGGGAATTTGTTAAAACCAAAAACGACCATTAACCAGTCGCGTGCAAAGAGGAAAACTGTAATAATATCATGTGGGAGGACATGAAAAATACCCCCTTACAACCCAACGAAAAAGATCGATATTCAGTCCCGCGGCGTCTGAGTTGGCAATGTTACAAGTGTACATTACATTACGACTTGGCGAGATTATGGACGCGGTGGCGCCAACTTTCACTTCAACATGGCGAATTGCTCGCTTTTTCGCTAGGAAAGCTTCTTTTTAGTGAGTGAGAGGAAGTGAAAACAACCTTAGGCGTTGATGCTTATGTGAGGAGGATTTCCCTCTCGAAAGGAAGAAAGCAGTTCCGTGTTAAAATCCTCACTATTTTTTGACCGTATTAGTCAAAATTCGCGTGAAAATAAAGTGTGTAGTGTAATATATTTGTTTCTTTCCTATTTTCATGTGAGAATGCATCGACCATATGGAAGGATAAAACAGCCCGCATTCAGCGTCTATTAAGATGCTTTTATTTTTCGCTATTAACTTCTCTTTTTAGCTCAACAATCGCTCAACGAAAAATATAAAACGCTCAACAGTCGGAAGAAATTGTGTCTCTAAAAAGGACAGTTCTTAGTGTTGAAGATGGCGAGCTCTGATGGAAAAAGTAGGTACATTCTGAATATATGTACATCATTTTTGTAAATTAAATGTAAATAATTGTTAAAGGTAAGTTCAGCTCATGAAACATATATGTTACCGGCAATGTACGAAAC
>KK116532.1:131230-143094 GCA_000611955.2 Stegodyphus mimosarum | reverse complement strand
ATATAACACTTGGAGTTATAGACAAAATGTGAAATAATGAGAATTATTATAAACTTTTCCTAGGCATTGTATATGATACCTAGGCATTCCATACAATTTAGGCAAAGTACTAGAAGAGGGCACGATAATGACCTCTTTTAGTACTTTTGAGAAATGCCCACTTAAAAGAAGGGCATTTCTCAAAAATACAAATGCTATTTTGAAAAAATGAGGAAAGTGTCATTAAAAAACGTTTATTCAAATTACGTAAAGAAAAATGTTGTCCAAAACAAAATTTATGCCTTTCTTACGAAAGAAAACAAGTATGAAAGTGTATGAATTATAGAATGAATGTATTAAATGTATGGATTACGTATGAATGTATTGCATGTATGGAGTTTCGAGAGGAATCATAGATTTATTTCATAATTTGCCAGTTTGTAATTTGGCATTTTATAAAATATAGGAAATTTATGAAATGTTAATCTTTCACATACTGTCGGCCAGTTTTCGACATATGCCTAGATATTCTACAGAATGTTGGTTTTCATACATAACTAGTAACACGTAGTGAGTGAAAATAGTGTAAAAGAAGAAATTGTAATTCTTCTTTCTAATTGAGTGTTCTTTTAAATTTCATAACTCTTAATTTATTTCTAGCACAGATTTTAAAACAATTAAAAAGGAACCATATTATCCAATTTTAAGAGGTAATGATAAATTCTGATTCTTAATGATAAATTATGGTATACATATTTGTAAATAGATAGAAAGATTAATATCCTCTACAGGTTTCAAACTCGAATTTCATGCGGGCTAAATACATAGTCTGGAAAAGGATGACGGGTGAGAATTAAAAAAAAAATTGTTAATCAAATAAAATGTTTCTTAAATAAATTTTGAACTTTGCTCGTTAAATATTTATCAAAACATACATGAATAACATCGAAAAGCGGAGAAAAATATTTATTTTCTATCTGAAATCCAATCTTTGTACCTGCGAGACATTTTTGTGGGTTAGCTTTAATTCAAACGTTTTGACAGCTAAACGTTAAATTTTTACACTAACATTTTGTAGAGTCATTAAAATGTACAATGCCTTACCGAGATTCGAATTCTGGACCTTCAGAACACGGGAACATACGAACATTTATACAGGAAGGCATGCGGAAAGGAGGAAGAAAATACCTTATAATACTTTCCATTTAAACGACGACTGTGGATTAGGGTATCTAATCGTCAGATCCAGGTGGTGACGAATTATCAGCCACCACCGTTTTTAGTTCGGGCGCCAAGAGTATCATTTAATGTATTGTAGAGTCAGTTAGAATTATTTCCAAGTCAGACTCGCCAAAATTCGAACTCCGGTCCTCCCAAATACACGTCAAGAATGTGACACCACGAAAGCATGCAGAAAGCAGGGAGAAAATACCTTATTTCAAATAATTCTAACATGGTTAGTTAATCATTCAATAACTTCCTTTAATCTAAACTAAAAATAGCAAATTATGAAAACTCTTTTTTTTTCAGAGAAAGTTTTCCACGTAGGAGAAAACTTGTGAATAAATAATTCTCTAGTCTCTTTCTCTTAATTATCAAATTTTCATTTACGACGTATAAATAAAAATATATAGGTTTGCGTGTTAATAAATATAAACTTTTTATCTCTTACTACAGCCTGGCATTTAACAGCGTTTTGATTCTTTAAAGTTTGTTGACTGGAAGAGAAATTACTAGTAAGTTTTTTCGTCAAGGATTGTAGATGATCATCAGTGGATTGTGTTCTTTTCTTATCAGTTTTAAAGCGTGAAAGGTAGTTGTTCACATACACATATATTCCCAAACAGAGCGATTATTCTTAGTCCAAATCTTCATAGCTAAGCTTCTTTATTTTTTGACAAGTACGAATAAAAAATAATAACAAAAATCTAAAAGCCTTCAGATTTTACATTTCGCCGAAAGGGGCATTTTTTTTAACGTTTTGTGTGTTACTTTTATTTATTAAATATCATATTATTCGCACTTAAACCATAAAATTCAATTCAACAATAATATCGCAAAATAATTTTAAAATGAGTACAGCTTTAGAATTTCCGATATAGTCTCGCGCGCTGGAGATACAAATGTTTTTATTTATTTTTTCCCCCGTACAGTGTTGACATTCTTCGCTTTGAAATAGTTGAATTTGTTAATCAAAAATTCTTTAATGTCTGACAAAATATTAAATAGGTAATAAAAAAAATTCAAAATTCCAAATTAGGGCTTCCAGATACCCTATTTGGTGAAGGATTACGTAAATTATTCAAAATTTGATGAGTCTAGATACCATTGTTTTATCACAATGCGAGAAACACATACACATTTATGTAGATTCTTCATTATTTAATTTTCTTAAATATAATACAGGGCTGCAATATTTGGTGACAAAAGTTTGAAAAAGTGAATCAACGCAGAAAGTGAATCGACACAAAATGCCAAAACGAAATTAGTAGACCTTCTGGGCTAATGCCCTTTCGGCTAAAAATTTGTACCTTCAAGTCTTTAAATACGATTTATATTACATGGAAAATAAATTAGCTCTATCTATACATTTCTGGCACATTATTCGTTTTCTAATGGTAGTTAAAATGATATTAAATCGGACTTCAGATAACTAAAATCTTGAAATCTTTGCAAAAAATTCATAAACGTAATGTATTCGTGAACCACATTAAATAGCTTCGGGTACTGAATGCGCCAGTTTGAGAGCGCTGTTCAACAGAATAAATGTATCGAAGTATCATAAACTATGTAAATAATTAGATAAATATCCAGAAATTTAAAAAACAATTTTAAAGGTATTATCTCTTGTTTATCTATTTAAATTCTCAAAATTTACATCCCGAATGAAGATAAGTTGTGCGAACTTGTAATGTAACAACATAACTGTTCGTTTCGAATGCCACCGGGAAACTGAAAAAATGTTAAACAATAAACTTTCATTATTTCTGAATTAATATGGTTGAGGCAATGAGTTAAATGATAACGGTGGAGAGAGCGGAAAATTCTTCAGAATGCCGTGTCAACGAAATTTCTCGAATGAAGTAATTCGAAGGTTGGAATCGTATTTAAATAATAAAAAATAGTTAATATTCTAACTGCTATTTGAATAAAGTAATTAAAGACTGGAAATTTAGTCGTAAATTTATAATACAGATATTCCTCCTATAACACAGTAGATAAATTCCTAGAATATACTATGTTGTGTGTTATACTAAACTAACAACTAACAGAAAATAGAGGATGCATTCCGAAAACTTTGTAGAGACATTAGGTTATTTTGATACAGGAAACATGAAAAATGAGAAGCAAAGCTGTATGTAAATTAAGCGTCGACACTTCAATGGGAGAAATTGCGCTTCGAAACGACCGCAGTGCTCATAGCGGTGGCGATGTGGAAACACAATCAGTAAAACTGCGCATGCTCCTTTTCTTTTCAGTCATTGGTTGTTTTGATTTGCTTGTTTGTTTGATTCTACCGAAATCTTGTTAGCTTCTAACGTGCTTTGGTTGTGTTATTTATAACTTATTAATTTTGTACTTTTTAATTACAAAAGGCTTTTTTCAGAACCAATTTTTTTTTAAAATTTTCTCTAATGGCGTATCGATACTGCGGATTAAGGATTGCAATTTTTGATTTTATCGATAAGGATTGCAGAGTAAGATTTCGTCGAAATCTGATGGAATACATTTCTACACGTTTCCTTGAGACGATGCGTACTTAAGAAAGTAATAAAGAAGAGTTTTAGGATATGTATTGTTGAAATGAAAGGTAAAAAAATCTGATAATTAAAAGAATTATTCCCCTATATTTTATAATAACGCAGGTACAAGTTTTAAATAATATTTTAAAAAATCTTTTTTTTTATTCCCTTTCAGAAATATTCAGAGAAAGTTATGTACTATTTAATGTATTTCACTATTAAAATAAAAAGAGCGCTAATTTGAAACGGACCGAATTGAGCATTAATTACAAATTGACTTAGATTTTTTTTCATTTAAAAGATGCCTCAGAAGCTAAAAAAAATCATGCCATATTTGAGAAAGTATTTTAGGTAGAAGCTCTGTAAGTGGAGAAGAAATAATGCATAATTGTAATGTTAATAACAATAAACTTTGCTTAAAAATGTATTCTTTTCGTATACTTAGGACTCTGAAATACTGTACAAATAGAAAATATATACATTTATGTATATAATTACGACGCAATTGCAAAATATTTACATCCAATCGTGTCAAAACTCATTGCGGCTTCGCCATCTTACTTCCAACCTACATGACGTCACTGCAGGGGAGAGGAGGAGGGGAAGAGATTTAGTTTACATTGTTATAGTATGGGAGTGCCGACGCTTTACTTACATACAGCTTTGATGAGAAGTGCCCTCGCCGGTACTCGAACCACGGACCTCTCGAATACGCGCTGAGCGTGCTGATCACTACACCACAAAGGCATGCTAAGTAGGTGAGAGAAATATCTTATAATTTTAATGCAAAATATTTCTTCAATGGTTCTCACTGATGCTTTTTTGCGACGTCGAATGATTTTTCTCTTCTCAACAAACAATTTAAAATTTTTATTTTTCTCTTCAAAGAAGTAAATTCCCCTTTAAAATTTGTTTTGTTACCTTCAGACTTAACTTGGGACAGAAATGTATTTTCTCGATAACTACTCTTAAAAACAACAAACCTAGTTACTAATATATATTTTTTTTCACGGTATTTAAAAAAAAAAAAAAAAAAAGAGTCTTCCAAAATTACAGGTACGGAATTTATGCTATGCAGTCCACTAACTGAACACTGACGCGATAATGCAATGTATAAATAATCGATTTCGAAAGAATTGCGATGAGAGAGAGCGCAGGTATTCCTGGAATTCATTTTATTTTTGTATACGTAAATAAATGTAGGTTGTTACTGCGTGCTAAGAGATGTAGTGTGTAAATGATGAGCACGACTTAGTTTCGAAAGGATTTCGCTACCTTTTTAGCGCAAAAATATTCGCATAATTTTTCCGTTCCTTTATTGTACATAGGTTTTCCCTCTGAGGACTAATTCATTGGTAAATTGTATTTCCTGGATTTTATTTTTCACGGTATTCAATTAGTATTCGCATTTTTGTATTAACATTTCATCCAGCCTTTTTTCCCCTGCTTTTTTTACTTGAAAGGGCCGTTCAGACGGTACAGTGGTTAGGGGAACCGTCTGCCATACTAAAGGGCCCGGGTTCGAATCCCGAAGAAAGCATGGCTGTAACCGTCCGCCACCCCCCCATAGGAGACAAAGATATTATGGAGGCACTTAATAGGTGACTGCATAATAAAGTGACCACCACCTCTACCCCTAGCAGTGGCCAAACCGAAGTCGGCTGAGGGCTCTCCTTTGAAAAGAAAAAATAAAAAATTAAATTGACGTAATGTAAAATCTGTTACTCCCGAAGGGGCTTTTTTTTAACGTTTTCTCTGTTACATTTATTTATTAAATATCATGTTCTTCGCACTTAAAGCATAAAATTCAATTCAATAGCAATATCGCAAAATAATTTTAAAATGAATATATCTTTAGAATTTCCGACACACAGTCTCGTGCGCTGGAGATAAATGTTTTTTTTTTTCGTACAGTGTTGCCATTTCTCGCTTTGAAATGGTTGAGTTTGTTAATCAAAAATTCTTTAATGTCCGACAAAATATGAACTAGATAATGAAACAAATTCCAAATTAGGGCTTCAAGATGCCCATATTCGGTGGAGGATTACGTTATTCAAAATTGGATGGCTCTAGGTACCGTTGTTTTATAACAATGCTAGAAACATACATACATTTATGCAGCTTCTTCATTATTTAATTTCTTTAATATAGAGCTGTAATATTTGGTGGCAACAGTTTGAAAAATGAATCAACGCAAAATGTCTAAACGAAACTAATAGCCCTTCTGGGCTAAAAAAAATTACTTGAAAGGTATTTTGTGCACGTATTTCGTTAAGCTACCCGGCCGTGGCAGGTGCTCTTGACACATAAGAAACTTCCCAAGCGTGTGATTTCACCTTGTTTCTGTTATTTACATTCCAGCTCTTTGTAGCCTTATCTACTGCTGATGTGTTCGATCTTGTGAAATTCAGGTCTTTTGTTCGTTACTCTTTCGCTCCACGGGTGGATCTTCTTAGGAACTGCGGTCAAGGCTCATTTAGTGAGGTGCTCCAGGGGCTTTACAACAGCGAGACGTGTCCGGCTCAGTTTATCGTCAGATATCTGCTCAACATCCACCGGATATTAGTAATGCTAATATTACTATGTATTCCTATTGGAATATAGGTTTCTTTCACAGTCTCCTTTTCATTTGTTATGTTCTTACTTTACGCGTAACCGCATTCTTAATCGGATTACAAGCTATGCTTGTTCTAGCATATAATCGTAAAGACGCTTTAGTTCCCATGGCATATATGTACTGTTCTGCTACGCCTAGAACTTTAACTCAATGTTCTGTAGATCCTATTAGACCAAAATGCGAGTTATAGCTAATTCTAAAACATTGAAACCCTCCACTTAAGTACATAACAACTATTCTGAATTTTGATGAATACAACAGAAAGAAGAAGTTTAATAAAGATTCAAACCATAATAAAGAGTTAATTAATCTAAATTCCTACAATTTAATTTCAGAATGTTACAAAATGCTTCTCGAATCACAACATGATAACTTCCAAATAAATATAAATTTTATTTAATGTTTAAAAATATGAAGAAAGTTTTGCTTTTTGGAATTGAAACTTTACGAAATATTAAAAAGAATCAATTGTTTTTGTATAGAATAAAACATGGTAGTTGTCATTTATCTCTTTAGTCTGATAGTAACATCAGATCATGTCGATAGATTTTATAGAGACCAAGGCAAAAGCAAGCTTTTCGTTGGCTTAGGTTCGTTGGCTTAGATTCTATAGGTGTCAGCAAAAGACTTTGCCCAAGGTCGTCTCCGTTTGAAAGAGAATTTCCCTAATGACGGATCTCACACATCTCTTCCCTTTGCATCAACTTCTCGAGAGGACCTCCCGCTCCACAGTATAGTATGTGCCTCCGTGCCACAAAGGCACTATGCAAACATCTATGCCTTCTCCGTGAACGAACCCAGACCCGAGGTTATGTCAGCTGGCACCGTTACCAACATGCCAACAGGTCAAAGAATGAAACATTACCAGGCTCGCCAACTGCTGAATGGTTAAAACCTTTGAACACTGGTAATTCGACTTGGCTTTGATTCCAGGCTAACTAGCTGGTTGCATGAGCGGTTTCGTGATTTTATCCTTTGTGTAACATGGATGCTAGCTAATTTCCTCTAGAAAGTCTTCCACATCCCTTTCATAGGCCGATAGCCTTGTAGCGACATTAGGTATTTTTTTGGAAGCAGGAGACATGAAAAATGAGCAATGCTCTCACCGGAACTCGAACCACGGACCACTCGAATACGTGCCGAGCTTGCTGGCCACTATCCCACGAAGGCATTCAAAGAAGGCGGGAGAAATACCTTATATACTCTCCCTTTTAAGAGGCGACTGGGGATTAGGGAAATCCTGGTGGTGGAGAGTCATCACCCACCATCTTTTTTAGTTAGGGCGCCACTGTAGAGACATTAGGTATTTTTGAAAGTTAGAGATGCGAAAAATGAGCAATGCTCTCACCGAGACTCGAACCACGGGCCTCTCGAATACGCACCGAACGTGCTGACCGCTACACCACGAAGGTATGCTTTGAAGGCGGGAGAAATACCTTATAGCTTTAGTGTGCTTTGCGGTTGTCGAATAAACCAAACCGAACCAAAATATTTATATTAACTATCGTTATTAAATCTTAATAATTACCAGTATGAAATTAATCCTTTTTATGTAATATTTCTATAACAAATAATTAAAAATCGTTAAAATATGGGAGATACAATTTTTTTTATAAATATTCTTTTATTAGAAGGCATGCTGTTATTGTAAAACTAACATCCATTACGCTCTGAGATAAAGCTGCTCGAAACTTTGCGGGCAATATTACCTAACGAGTTACTGTGAGTACGGAAGAAGGAATAGAGAGAGACGCCTTCGTTACGATTACCATAGTGCGGTAGCACTCAGTGACCAAAGCTGCCGAGCTTTGGTAGTTTCGAAGGGGGTGTGACACTTTTGTTTATACCTAGAGCAGTGGTCTCAAAAAGGAGAGCAGACGGGCTCATCTTGGCGAACTCTATAAGAGAATGGAAAGATCAGTGGCTGAAGTCGGACAGAAATAAAGGACACTTAAAATTTATACAAATAAAGAAGAAGATGATAGTTCATGGAAACATTGATGTGAATCAGTTTCTGACTGGCCATGGCCGTTTCCCCGTTTATTTAAAGAGATTTAAAATTCAAGACTGTGACCAATGTCCAACATGCAAAACTGTCGCAGACGGGGATCATTTTTTGTATAAATGCAGTATTTTTAAGGAAGTACGCAGAAAATATGGCATCATCGGTAACACATTTATTGACGTACGAGAACATGTTGACTTCGTTGAGGCCGTCCTGAGCCACATTAATAGTCATAAATTAGAATGTGGAGTCTTAATTTAATTAAATAATGTTTTTAACTATGATGATTTTAATTTGTATATTCTTATGATTTTAAGTTTTTTATTTATGGTAATTTATTGAAAGACTGTGTTATTTTAATCTTTGTATTTAAAGATAGTCTTTATTGATGTATAATTTTTATATGGGCAATAGTTCCTACTGAATTTTGGATGTTGTTATTTATTTCAATTAACATATGTTTTGTGTGTAATGCTCTGGAATATGAATTTAAGCTTTAGCAATATATGTAATGGATCTAACGGTGTTTGGATTGAAAGATAATTGATCAGGCTGAGTTTGAATTGATTTATGAAATAAGATTTCTCTGATGTACTGTGCCCATTCTCAATTTGAAATGTATAGCATGAGTATTTATGTTGCTTTGTGATTATTGTGATTTCGATTGTATTGTGTATGTAATAATGTTTTCTATTTTTTTTAATATTGATGATTTTAATTGGTGTGTGTTAATGACATGTTTTATTTTTGGAGCTTTGTTGAGTGATTGTGATATTTTGATACTTTGTGTTTAGTGTTTGTTTTATAGAAATGTGTTTTATTGTATGAGCAATGGTTCCCTCTGGATCCTTGATATTGTTTCAATCTAATTTTGTACATGTGTTTTATGTTTTATATTTGCATAATTGTATTTTCCAGTGCTGCAGCTTATCCGAGAGAAACTTATGTATTTATGTAAATTTTGTTTTTTTTTTTTTAATGGAATTGTGTTTGTACTTCTTGTTTTTAAGGGCCAGTTAATTTTATTATTGGTTAGGTTAGTGTTTAAAAAACATGGAGAACCTCACCAATGTTAATAATTATATGCTTTGAACTCTTCCACACTTAGAATTCTTTGAGATAATGCATAATTAGACTACTTATAAATTTAACTTCGAAAGTTTAATACTATTAAATATGTGATGTTAAAAAAGGGAAAAAGGGAAGGAAAAGAGAAAAAAGTGGCTGAGAACTAGTGTCTCAGTGACTAAATCGGTGATGATCCTTGTAAAGGCTTTTTTTTTTTGTGCGAAATTGGTAGTAGCTTTCCCTGGATATCTAACTATCATTGGCCTTTATACATCCTGGTGGCTGCAGTACGTTTTGGTTTTTGAATGTTGTGTGTTTGTATTACCTGTTGGTGTTTATAAGTGGTTTTCTGTTTTGTTTTTCTCTCTTTTGCTTCTTTTCTGTCCTATTAACTGTTTCTGGGGTCTCTGGACGTTTGTGGCTGGAGGGGGGAGGTCTATAACGTTCTTAAGGCAGCAAAGCCAGGTGGAATGACCTCCTTTCCCATTTGCGTACCTAGAGCAGTGGCTTAAGCACCTTGACAGTGGCTTAAGAGTACGGTAGACTTTAAAATAGTTAAAAATTAACCAAAATATTGACTTTGTTTATTTTTTACTTTCGTAATATTCCATATACGTAACTACACCGTATGCAAAAAACCGAATTCAAATATTCTAATTTTTAAAGAAGTTACAAGCATTTAAAATGCATAAACAACGTAAACTTTGCCCTTTCAATTTTGGAGAAAATGTAAAAAAATGTATTTCAACAGTTATTTACTGACGTTATAATTTATATCTTTGCCCAAAAGAAGTGTTTATTTCTAAACAAACCTAGAACTGTTAGTATTGACAACTATGAGTTTAACTTTGGTTACGCAAATGCTATACGCGTAGAACAGGAGGAAACAAACTCGTTTTCCCTACTCGTTGCAAAAACACGTGATCAGAGTAGCTTGAACTAAAGCAAAAAGATAAGTTTACCAGCTTGGAAAAAAACAGAAATAGTAAAAAATATTCTAAAGCATTAAAAGATAATGTAAATGTAACAAATGCAGGTAAAATATATGGCGGGGGAATTTTAAAAGTTTCATTGGATATAATGCATAAATTGTTTCTACCCATAACTTCGAATCACATACCAATTTGCGATATGTTTATTTTTGTCATATTTAATATTATGAGACTAAAAATAGTTAAATGATACGGAAATGTTATCTAGTATTTAGAAATTCATATTTAAAGTTAACTTGCTGTTTCTCATGACCATATACTATTATAGGTAAGTTTGAAAAAAGAGTGTAAATCTGGATTTCTCAAAACAAATGTTTTCGCAGTTCGTATGTTTTGAAAATGCTCCATTCGTAACATTTTTAGTTAATTTCCAATGTCCAATTAAAATGAAGGATATTTGGAAGGATCTATTTTGTCATATGTTACGGTAGATCTGTGTAGGCATTTTTGGATATGAGGTTATTAGATTTTCGGATATGAGAAGTTAAAACGTGATAATATTTCGCAAAAGGTGAACTTTTTCTGAAAACTGGGTAAAAATTCACAAAAGTCCTTTTTAAAAATTTCTGATCCATCATATTCAATAACGGATACACAGAAACTTTTGTTAAGTCCTTATAACTAACTTAAAGAAAAAAATTAGGAAAAAATATTGAAAATTAGAGCGCAAAGAGCATTTTAAATCTTTAATTAAAATAATTAATTATTTGTGTTAAAAGTTTTCAATTTAAAATAAATTGAAATTTTGAACATATATTTTATAAACTGATGTTATAATATGTATATGTATAAAAGTTCTTGTTGAAAACACAGAAACTTAAAAAAATAGTTTTTAAAGTCCACCGTCCCCTTAATGGTACGCAACAATATTCCACAAGTCGAAAAGTAGAGATGCTTCCGCACAAAGATAATTTACACCTGTATGGGTAATAGCAGTGTGTATAATTAAGTGGTCTTTCCGTACCTCTTGGTTGGAATTTTCTTTGTGCGTAAGCATCTCTACTTTTCAGTTTGTGTGAAATTGTCATGTACTATTAAATCATTGTCACATCTTGGTTGCAATCAATCTTGGTTATCTTTCGAAACAGCTTGCAACAGCGACTTTGATTGTTAATTTGCTTTGTAAAGGTTACTGGACTGCGCAAATGTGGACCATAGCAAATGTTTATGTTGTGTACAAAATTTACACCTGTATGGGTAATAGCAGTTTGTATAATTAATTGCCTTTTCAACACCTCTTGGCTGGAATTTCCTTTGTGCGTAAGCATCCCTATTTTTCAGTTTCTGCGAAATTGTCGTGTACTATTAAATCTTGGTTAAAATCAATCTTGGTTGTCTTTCGAATAGCTTGCAACAACGACTTTGATTGTTAATTTGCTTTATAAAGGTTACTGGACTGCGCAAATGTGGACCATAGCAAATGTTTAGGCTGTGCTTAAAGAATGATAAGTAATACACCT
>KK116532.1:118734-131195 GCA_000611955.2 Stegodyphus mimosarum | reverse complement strand
AAAAAAAAAAACTGAAAGAAAATAGATTTTAAATTACGTCCAAAAGGGAGTTTTTTTAACATTTTGTGTGTTACCTTTATTAATTAAATACCATGTTCTTCGAACTTAAACCATAAAATTAAGTTCTAAGGCAATATCGCAAAATAATTTTAAAATGAGCATATCTTTAGAATTTCGGATACACAGGCTCGCGCGCTGGAGATAAAAATATGTGTTTTCTGTACTATTTTGCCATTGCTCGCTTTGAAATCCTTGAGTTTGTTAATCAAAAATTCGTTAAAGTTTTACAAAACATCAAATCGATAATAAAGCAAATTCCAAATTTGGGCTTCCAGATGCCCATATTCGCAGGAGGATTACGTTATTCAAAATTTGATGGCTCTGGGTACCGTCGTTTGATCGCAATGCAAGAAACATACATGCATTTATGCACATTCTTCATTATTTAATTTCTTTAAATTTAGTACAGGGCGATGTTATTTGGTGGCAACAATTTGAAAAGTGAATCAACGCAGAAAGTGAATCAACGGAAAATGCCGAAACGAAATTAATAGCCCTTCTGAGCAATTGCCCCTTTGGAATATAAAAACACGGCAAAAACATAGCACAGTTTAAAGCTCAGTTTCTTTATAACTAACTGATATAAATGTGAAAATTTGTATACTTCTTTCGATGTCCTTGAGAGTGAATTTGCCAATTTTATTTATGTGTCAAACATTGATGTATTTTAAATAAAATAGATTGTAATATTGTAATATGCACTAAGACATACGAATCACTATTTTTAGCTTTTACTTTTATATTCCTTTTCTTTCTTTTTTTCCCAAACGAATATACAGTTAGAATTACATATGCTAAAAGAAATAAAATTATATTTTTTAAGAAAATAAATTGAAAAATGTTTTGAGACTCCATAACAGATTGTTTTTTAACATGGAATTGAAGGTAATTTCTAAAACTTTTAGGGCAGAGGCATAATAGTTGCTCATTTTAAACTCATTTAGCGTTTATATAATTGAAAAATAACCACTCTGAGTCGCTTATCCCTGATAAAAGGCGGCGATATTGAGTAGTGGTATATCAATTTTAAAAAAGTTTCAGAACATAAAAAAGCATAATTAATGTTATTAATTGGTATTTCAATATATTTTACATATTTTTACATTTTGGATTTCCTTGCAGTGTGTAAATTTCAGATACTTGTGAATTTAGATCTATTAGTTGTTTTAATTGTTCAAAAAAAGAACTGAAGTTGGTGGTTATGCAGACACAGCAAGGCAATCAAGATTGGGATTTGATAACAATGAGATTAATGTTTAAATGCGAAATAAATAGCGTAAATATTTATTAAAATCGTTTATGTATATATTTGGGATTGAAAGATTCATTCATTCATATATTCCTCTGAATGTTACTGTGAATAAGCCTAGTTATTAAATATGTCTAAATTTATATTTAGATAATATTTATAATCATTATATAATGACTTTAACATTTAATTATAAACATAAATTTAAATTCTGTTGACAAGTATATTTATAAAATTATTAATGGAAGAATTGTTCGTACTGGAAAACAATCTATTAAAACGGGCTGTTGTGTCAAGACCTTTTTTATCCTAACCAATTATTTTTAGTTTTAGAAACTTTTCTTTCTTTTCTGATTTCAGTTTCCTGCCAGAACGTAAATTTAATGACATATATGCAAATTTAAGTGAGTCGGAAACTGTACTTAAGCAGCAATGTTAAGAGTTCGCGGTAGGAAATTTATGCCGCGTATTTGAAAAAGATCTGTAAGTGAATAGTTGGTGCTAGCCATTTTCCGTAGATTATATTAACATTCTAGGCTCGGCTTTGCCGTGTGTAGCCGATTTAGCAGTTTAGGTAAAGAAGGAGCCAGTCGTATAGCAAATCTTTACTTTATTGTGATTGTACATTTTATTTTCTGATCGAGTTATTTATCCACAAGCAGTGATTAAATTGAGAGCACCGAGTGTGTTCAATTTAGTTAAAATAAAAAACTTATGATAACCTTCTTCTGTGGTTATCTTGTTTTTTCAAGACTTAGTTTAACTCGCTACCTAGTCTTTTCAGCAGGGTCTTACCAGTTCATGATTCCAAAGCGCACAAGAGGACTCTACTGTAAAGCACAGTATATAAGATGCGTACTTAAGCAGAACTTTTAGAATGCATATTGTCATACTCAGGGGTCAGAATTTTTTTTGATAAGTATTAAAAGAATTATTTCCTTTCATTTTATCATAATTCAGTTACAAGTTTTTAATAATAATTAATAATCTCCCTTTTATCCTTTTCCAAAATTCTTACAGAAAGTTAAATATATGGAAATCAGCAGCAGTACTTAACATGTTTAATTATTAAAACGAAAGGTTCCTTAATTTGAAATAACCGAAACAAAGCATTAATTATTGAGTGGTTATGATTTTTCATTTAAAAGATGCCTCTGAAGCTGAGCATCATCTAATTTTTGAGAACGTATTTTAGAAAGAGGCACTTTAAATAGAAAAGAAATAATTCGGATTTTAATATTAATAACACAATAAGCTTTAATTTAAGATTTTTGTCATCGCTAATCGAATAAAATCGAATTACCTTAAAATTTCTCTCCAGTATAATTAGCTATAACTTATGAAAACATTTCATTCAAATTAAAACTATTCTGAGTACAGAAACTACAGCATTTCATTCTTTAAAAATCTACTTTTTCACATAGTTAGAATTCTTGAAATATTGAAGGAAAAGAAAACATATACATTTATACTTATATTTACGACGTAATTACAAAATGTTTGCTTCCGTATATGTGAAAACCTATATTATATATCAGATCTTAATGGCAAGTCATTGAATGTTTCGATAAATAAGAGGGGTTGTCACTGCTTCGAGGAAGTGGATGTGAAAAACCAGTTAGATCCTTGCCATTCCTTCCTTCCATCATGACTGTGTGCTGTCCATTTCAAATGGTTAACATTACGTCAATGGGTTATTGCGCGCTGCGTTTTTTAGTTGTCGCCATTACCTCCAAATTGAGCAAAAAAATCGCATATTTCTAGCTCCTTCCATTAAGTTTGATTTAACTCCATAACAATGCAACTGACCTGCTAGCGTTCTCAACCAAAGTTACTACTTTGAATCAACGACAGTGAAGTCAACAATCAGTTCCTATTAATAATTATATCAGTAGATTATAGTCACTTTGTCAGGCCTACTGTTTCTTCCAGTTGATTTTGCAAACATAACTGAAAGTCCTCAGCCAGATGAGGGAGCTTACTCAAAGCTATGTTCGTGCGGATGTGGAAAATAAAACCAATTATTTTTAGTTTTAGAAATAGATAAGGAGGGTTAAAATCAGTGGCGGCTCGTAGCTAAAATTAGTGGGGGTGCTGTTCCAAAAAAATTTAACCCTTGTTTTAAACCTGTGTAAAGGGAAACAAACACGTATAAAAAGAAAATTTATTTTGAAGCTTCCATGAAATTTTACAAAAGAAGTATTAAACATTTTTTAATTATTTTAACTTAAATTGTTACAGTTCAAGCTTTACCTATTCATTTAAAAGTGAAATCCATTCTTCTTGTTTTAATTTGCGCGAAGAGATCAATAATTTTCTCCTTGATCTCTGGATGATAACTGAGGAAATTTTTCTATATTGAAAGCGTTGCAAGCGCATGAAAACGAAAGCTCTTGAAGTTCACTTACAGTCACAGAATTTATTACTTGAGGATGCAAGACATGGTTAAAGTTTTCTGTAAATAAAAGGACCGAAAAAAATTAATCAAATAGAATGGCTGAAAAATAATCTAACCAAGATATGGTGTATGATTTTTAAACACAGCACACGCGGAGTAAAAAAAAAGAACCAGCTCCGAGCGACACTCCAGATTCGGCACTGCAAAAGCGACAGTGCTCTCTCCCTCTCAGCCTCGTACGCTCCTTCCTAAGAGCGCATGCGCAGAACAGCCAAATACCACACGCGCACAGTAAGAAATAATCACGTTTCCAGAATTTCCGCACTGCAAGGGCCACAGTGCTGTTTTATCTCCCTGGCTCGAGTGCTGCTTTCTGTGCGCGCTTGCGCAGAACAGCCTTGTGAAGCGCAGTTCCATACAAAAATTTTTGTACCTTTTTCATAAACTGGAGGATGGCTACTGACATTAAGTTTAAGGATTATATATTGTAGAAGTATTAAGAAAGAATTAAAGAAAAAAGGGTTCATTATATTAAATATTAAAAATAATAATAAGTGGAAACAGGGGGTGCTGCAGTTCCACAGTGCTTATTACGAGCCGCCACTGGTTAAATTTACCCTTTATTCACACAGCGTACAGCTGCTCCCGCACTTCGGGATACAAAGACCAACACTTTTGGTCGAGGAAGTAGAAAATGAATTAACTGAACTAAATAAGAACTAAAATGCTTTACAGAGACTAGTAACGAGAAGATTGGCCCTTGTATTACGTATATAGTGAGCAGATCGCAAAGACTACAGTACGTCTTTCAGTATCAGCAAGAACTAAATTCTGGCCTTAAAGGCAGACAACGAAAAATCCCACGCGTGATAAAGGCCGTGAGAAATCACTCTTTCACTTCTTCTTGGCTAAAAGCCATGTCTTAAATACTTCTAAAGTTTGCAAACTCATTTGCATACGCTAAATCTATTCGCGTGTATTCTGGCTGGAAATGGAAAATAAGGGAAGACAGTAAAGCTTTAAAATAAAATAAACGTTAATAAATCTTAAAATCCTTACAACTTGAAGAATTTTAAACTGTTCACATTTTATAGACATTTTATTGTCAGTAATTTATGCATAATGTAATTTATGACCATATACGTTTCATATATGGTCAGTAATCATATGATATATTATATATTCTGCATATTATCAGTATTCCATGATGCACAGTTAATGATTTATATATATGTTTAATAGATATATATTCGAATATTTCATCAAGTTTGTTATCCTATTGATGATCAGAAAGTCATAGTCTGTAAAACCAATAGACATATGTTCGAATACTTCGAGTGATAATATTTCATCAAATTTGTTAGTCCATTAATGAACAATAGGACATAATTTGTAGATAATATGCTACAATAGTTCCTGTATTATCGTACAATAACTATAAATATACTATATTAATATAAGAATTATAGGATGAAAAATATGTTTATACTATGATGTCATCATGTGCACATTACAAACTATGAAGTAATACTGTATCGTTCCATTACTACGACATCAGCTTTACAGAAAACTTAAAAAGAGTAACTTTCCTTTCTTTATCTTTTTCAGATATAATGTCGACAGCGAAGAAGACTGCTGGGAACATTCGTGAATTTGCCTCTCGTCTGACAAGAAAAAAATTTGTGGACACAGACGTCATGGAAACAAATTTACGCCGCTGCCTCAACACAGCCGATATCACCTTATTAGCCATAGGTCACATGATCGGTTCTGGAGTTTACGTACTCACAGCTGTTGCCAATCAGGAGTCTATGTCCTTTCAGCAACAGTTGCCAAGAACATGGCTGGGCCAGCCATTGTGGTGGCATTTCTGTTCAGTGGATTCGCTTCTTTCCTTGCAGCTCTTTGTTACGCAGAACTTGGCGTCAGATACCCGAGGTCGGGATCAGCATATTCCTACACATATTTGGCTTTAGGAGAATTATGGGCTTTCCTTGTAGGCTGGAATGTGGCCTTGGAGCATGTTATTGGAGCTGCGGCCATCTCCAGAGCATGTAGCGCTTATATAGATTCCTTGGCAGGCGGCGTTATTAAAAACAGTACAATGACCCTTTTCGGACCAATACATGTTCCATTCGTGTCAGAGCATTTGGACTTTCTTGCTTTTGGTATCCTACTCTTGTTTGTAATTTTCTTGTCATTTGGAGTTAGGATGACATCACATTTGAATAATGTGTTTTCAGCAGCTAACATGATTGTCATTTTGACCATTATTTGCGTGGGAGCATATTTTTCTGACACCAAGAACTGGACGAATCCGGAGACAGGTGGTTTTATGCCATACGGTTGGTCTGGTGTACTAGCCGCATCTGCATCTTGTTTCTATGCGTATGTGGGTTTCGATTCGATTGCGTCTTCCGGGGAAGAAGTTAAAGATCCACAGAAGTCCATACCTAGAGCAACAATGATTTCCATGGGCATTGCTACAGCCACTTACGTCGGAGTCTCCACTGTTCTTACGCTTATGGTCAATTACAAAGACATTGCCGATGATTCTGGATTACCAGAAGCATTGGCTTCACATGGTGCGCACTGGGCAAAGATAGTAGTCATCGTGGGAGCCGTCAGCGGAATGGCAACTGGCATAATAGGAAGCCTTTTTGCCCTGACACGAGTCATTTATGTTATGGCTGATGATGGTCTTCTTTTTGCCTTCTGCTCAAACGTAAATCTAAAGACGAAGATTCCTTTAGGAGCAATGTACATTTTCTCTTTCCTGTCAGCCCTTATGACTTTAACACTTGATATCAATACCTTGGTTGAGGTGATGTCCATAGGCACACTTTTTGCTTACCTCGTTGTTAGTGCATCTGTAATTATCTTAAGATACAGACCATATACAAGTGTCACGATGGGCAGCCAGGAACTGTCTTCCATTGGAGAAAACAGCGCCGACAAATCACCAGTAGAAGATACTGCTGGCCAGTTTCAAGACCGTTTCCAAGTGCTCCAAGCATATGTAAATCTACAGCCAGGAAAACTAGTAACATACTGTGTTGTTTCTTTCGTGCTGTTTACGTTCCTGCTGTGTGGTTTCATAAAAGGGTGTTATTCAGCCATTGAAGAAGGATATTGGTGGACAACGTTCATACTTATCCTTTTATCTCTTGGAGTTACATTGACCTTTGTCCTCATTTTGATCCATCAACAATCAACATGTCCTCTTCGTTATAAGGTAAGCTAGTTGATAAGACTTCTAGATAATAATAGTGTTACGGCAGATGTCGTTTAATGTGTTCACGGTTAATGTTATCATTTGGATACTGTTATCGATTTGCCGAAGTTCAGCCCGTTTGCACACGAAAACATGAAAATACATCGTTTATTGCGATCAGTAGTTCGGTTTATATAATAAAAATATTATAGAATGACTTTATTTTAAACTCAAATAAAGTAGTTAATTAAGGTCAAAATAGATTACAAAAATTCCGATAATTTCTTACCGTGTATGAGAGAAAATTGTGTTGGAGGAAATCGTGTTATTAGAGGGATGGTCCTGCTATTATTTTTTATAGTGCGATTTATAAAAATTTATTTTATTTTTACATTAGTTTTAAATAATTAAATGAATCAAAAGATATATTAGTTTTTAATCATTGAAGCCTACTAGAGCCTGGATAATGTTGCTCACATTACTGAGACAGATGAATCTGCTGATTTTTGTATACATACTCTTCTAGAGTTGGATGTCTACTCGTAAATTTAACTCTGAGATCGGCACATACATCAAACTGATTTTAGTAACTGGTTTGTATTTATAAAATGGCAGTCTGGGAAGAAAAGTGGTAGGTAGTAAAGATAAACAACTTCATGATACTGTTCTTTTATCTTCAACCCCCACCTTTCCCTGTGTTTTAATCAAAAGGCTACGACAGTTCAAGAATCTGTTGCTCAAAATTGTTCGGTGTTCAAGCTGATTCTTATTCATAATTGTAAACGCGTATCTTATGTGTACCTAAGCAATACGAAACGTAAATTATAGAAATAAGGTGAAATCACTGGTTTGGAAAGTTGTAAGTGTAAGAATACCTGCCACATCCGTGTAGATTAACGAAGAATCTGCACAAAATAAGTTCTACATAAGAAATGCAAGGGAAAATAAAATTGGATGATATGCTAATATATTAATGTCAGTAAAAATTGAATACACTGAACAAAAATAAAAAAATTCAGTTTACCAGTACACTAGCCTTTAGAGGAAAAAACTATATACTATAGGAGAAATGGATAATTATGCAAATATTTAAAAAAAATTCAGAACTCAGTGCTAAAAAGCGAGGAGAAAAGTAACCGAAAATGCATGATATATAACACTTTAATGGTCATATAGAATCTTACAGTGTTATATAGTGATGCAGGTATCATAGTAGCTCTTTACCCACTAGAAAAGACGTGTATAAATCTAAAACAGCACTTAAACACAGGTACTTTATATCGTAAAGTGAAGGATAATGAATTCATAGCTTATAGCTAAAAGCAGAGACATCACAGCAGGTGGTAAAAGTCAGTAAACTGCTCGTGTCTAAACTTTGGATGGTAAGAATCTGTCATACTTCCAACTGCCACATTTTCCCTCGGCATTGCTACATTTTGATCGCATTAAACAGTTAACACCATTGTCAATTAGGAAGTTCTATCAAATTTATGGAAAAAGCAATATCTTGCAATCAAATTGGGAAATATAGTCGTAAAGAAGCCACTGATTCTTGCCATGATTGCTATGAATTGCCATGTAGATTGCGTGATTATAATGAGAAGGCTTTTGAGATACATATTTACAGTACTCAGCCATTGAAACATCCGTTCCTTGTCGAGTCAGGCAGATTTGAAGATCATTCTAGTGGAAAAAGATACAAATATATGAAGAAAAATAAAAAAAATAGGTACATTAAAAAACATAAAAAATTATATGCATACATTTTGAAGTGCTTTGCAACAACGCACTGAAATTTAAACTTAATAATCATTATCAGTATCCTTAATTTCAGCTGTCTACGTATACAATACCGGCACACATTATTATGCATATTTTTAAGATGATCTGATTTAAGATCTATCATGCTTGTTAGCTCAAAAGGGCTATTAACCTTGAAACATAATTTTGCATTGATATTTCATTCGGGTCCGTAGCCGTTTAAAAAAATATAAGCTATTATTCTTTCATTTTTAAGCTGTCTGTTATTAATTAACAAACTAAACCATTTTAAAAGTATAACAGATGCAATTGTTAATATTATTATTATTTTTAACTTTCTAATGTGATTGATATAAATAAACCCCCATTTAATTTATGATAAATCTCATTAAATATATGATACAATATCATAATATCTATGCTATTTACGCTCATAATATCTATGAAACAATGCACTAGATAAATAAAAGGGAAAAATAATGATTCAAAATACACGAAATTAGATAAATGGTGCGAGAAGAAAGATTTCTTTAAGGATGCAGTTTTTGCTGACGACGAGAAATTCTGCATTTGTTAAAGAACTAATAGCTCTTTCAATCCTAAGCTGTGCCGAGTAAAAAGACCTTCACATGTACAGTGTTCGGAGATGCTAAGCCCGCCACATTCATGTATAGTCATGTCACTGTACGCAAATCGGTTTAGGTAAGGCCAAAGGGATCGTGATCTGTTCGAGATTGAGTAAGCGTTGATTTATCAGTTTGGCAGTTTTGTCCTGACTCCATCAGCAGATGAGAACGTCTGCCTTTTACAGCTAAATTTCAGCAATCCTGCCACTGCGGAAGAAGCTCTTTGCGGGTGAATTGTTTTAGAAAATTTTCTGGTACTGAGATTGGATGCTCCAAAAGAGATGGGCCTTGGTTGCATTCTTGGCAATGATACCTGTCTTCTCATTTCCCAGCTCGCACTCAGTGTAAAGTAGGTCTATTATAGATTAGACACTTAAGCAGTAGTTTACATGTTTGCAAAACTGAGGCAGTTCGCATTTACTCTGCTGAGATTGTGGCAAAAGTGGAAGCTGAGTTACTGCGTATATCATCACTGTATTTGGGAGAAGTCGCTGCGATTAAACAATGTTCACTCTTATTTCTATTAATTCTGCTCAGTACCTTGAATTATTGCGTTCCAATCTCCTCTTCCAAGAACATGCAGTTTGATCTTCGTCCAGATGACAGAAGCCGTAACCTATACCTGCTTCTGTTTTAGAGCCATCAGCTTATACAGAGATATCTTGTTGGAGATCTATTGATTGAGTAAAAGAGATATTCTACTGTAAGTTGCAATGCGTATTATGGCAAATAATTCTGGGATTAAGGTTTCGTAGTGAGAAAAATAAATCTGTCCTAGCTCATCAAACTCAAACAAACTAGCTCCAAAATTAAATCTTGCAGTTCTCATAACCGTAGCCTCTCGCTCAACTCTCAGGTCAAATGGGAAGAGACCGCCAGTGATTAATGATACGATCTGGACATGAACAACAGCAACTGTCCTTGAATTGTAAGCAGTTTTCTTCTTATATGCGAAGTCAGTTTCCATCCCCAGATAGAAGCTGCGATTACGCTCTGTAACTGACTAATACAATGTTCTCACCAGTTACGAAAATATCACATAGAGGTTTTTCGACAGCTAATATGCAGTCTAAGTCCATTATAACAAACTTCAAGGAACTATAAACTTGGTTCGTTGTATCCAATCTGATAAGAAAAAAAAAGGTCATTTCATAAAATATTAAAAATGGATTGATGAATCACACAAAGTGATTAGCATTAAAATATATTAAAAGATAATTACAGTTATTGTTACGTGTAGTTATTAAATACCTTTTTCGCTGTTTTCTAGTTTCATTATACGTTAATAATTTTAAACGAAAAATTACTGGGCATAAAAGGCATGGTTTAAACCCCCCTCCATGACACATTTAATTGAACTTCGGTCTTGGAGTGGTAATTGTTTTAAGAATAAAAGCCGATTTGGGGATAGTTTGCCTTAAGCAGACGAACGATTGATTTTATTTATTACTACTTATTCTATGTTTATTATTTCATTAAATATGACTTTTAGACGCATATTTTCACTGTTTGTTTCGGATCAGAAAATAGCTAAAAGGTTTTGTTTACTATTGGTGTACACCTTTGATAAAAAATCAGAATAAACGAAACTTTATTCTTTTTAAGCCAACTTCAATTTAGTACTTAAATTTGTACCATTTTAAAATTACTTTGTGGTTCTGTTTGAATTTGCTGAAGTTTTTATTGCCTTTTAATTTCTATTGCTTATTCGATGCATACGATCACTGTTTATTATTCCGTATAGGAAGTATTAAAATTTAACAAAACGTTTTTGTAATATATAGTATATATATAGATCCCATTTGATTTCAGATATTTATATTTCTGAAATTTATTTGCATAAATCTTGTACTAAATATTGAAACATAGACTTCAATTTTTTTCCTCATATATTACTTTTTCTCTATTTTAAGCTTTACGTGTTGTAAAATATAACATCAAAATATTCCTCATAATAAAATAATTCGTTTAGAAAGTGTTAGTCAGTGACTTACGTAATAATTTGGACAATCCAAATATTTTAGTAACTTATGTAATAATTCGAACACTACAAATATTTGTTGAAATGTTTTGGCAGACAATGCTCTTGTTATAAATTTTTGTTTTAAATGAAAATATATCACAAGATTTATCGTCTGTTTTTTTAAACGTTTACTTGTTTAGCAAAATATATTAATAGTTCGATATCTGAATAGAATAACAATGCTGCGAATTAACCACCAATTCTGTTAGAAATTTTGTGATTCTTCTTTTTAAAGATGGTAAAAGTATTACAAATACCTAAAAACATCCTTGATGTAAAATGTTCAACTATCTTTTATGCAATAAAACGATGGGAATTGGGTGGAATTGTTGAAAATGCTAACACAAAGGAATCCCAGATTTATTCTATGCAAAATAAAAAAAATCTATGTATACACCACATGACTTCCTTGCACAGAATATTAAATTATGCGCATTTTGCATTTCATTTAAACTTTTTGGATTGAATTAAATCTGCTTCATCGATAGCGCATAAACCACAATAGAATAAATTCATATTCTTTAAAATTCACTATATTTGTGTACCGCAGCGACACTCTGGCGCTAGCAAATCTAAAACGACGTGTTAAAAAAAAAAGAAAAGAAAAAGAAAAAAGAAACAGTTTCTCACAGAAGATTTAGTATTTCTCATTCTCATTCAATTAATTCAGTTCTGACTTCGCAACAAGGCAAAAATACATAAAAACTCAAAATAATACCTATACTTAAAATTGCGAAGTAAATCTTAAACACTTATTTCCTCGAATAAATTCCGGAATGGATTAAGCATAATTTAATTAGCAATAATAAAAGAAGGCGTTATGTTTGTTATTGCGAAGCTTAGTTTCTCTAGATTGGCAACAAATCCATTATTCACCTAAGTTTCAAATGTAAACAAATAAGTCCGCCATCAGAAAAATGATTAGGCTTAGTCGCACTTAAACAAGTTTTAAATTGTTGATAATTCTACAAAGTTTGCATGCAGATTTACTAAAGGCATAAAAACCTTAATCGGAAGATAAGAACAATATAATTCAATCCTTTTTAAAGCAAAAAATGCAAAATTTACTAGCATATAAGAATAAAATAACTGAGCTCACTGAGCCGAGTAACAGAGTGGATTATATATAT
>KK116532.1:98576-118722 GCA_000611955.2 Stegodyphus mimosarum | reverse complement strand
TATAAATTATGTATATATATATATATATATACATAAATTTATATACTTTTGGTGCGGCAGATTGCAACCAAAATAAGAAGTGCACATCTGCATGTTATAGCAGTCCTACATACAAATTTTCAACGTTTTGAGGCTACTCGTGTTTGAGTTATGCGAAATACATTCATTCGTACGTACGCACAGACGCCAAAAAAATATCAATTTTAAATCAGTTTTATCATTTTTTTGGAGAAAAAGAGTCCTTTATTCTCTTCTTACGTACGAATGTCACTCAAAAACATAGTTAAATTGCATTCGATAGCGGCCAAAATAGAATTTTTCGTTGAAATATGATACCGAAATTTTTCGCGATTACAATACTTCTTTTTTACTTCGTACAAGGAAGTAAAAACGTTAGTACTGTAAAGCTTTCGGAAGATTTAGAAGAACAATTTGCATTAAACAATTCTTCGTCAATAAGAGAACAAGGAAAGTACCCCTGGCGTGCGCAAAATCTATAGTAATCAAAGTTTTATCACGTTAGAACAATGTTTTATTTGCAAAACGCCAAAATCTAGCATATTTTGGTCCGATAAATGAATTTTTATATGACTAAATCCGAATTAAAAATTGAATTCGAAAACCCATTGCCTAATGCTACGCATGGGAGGTACAGGCGTAGTAGGTTGGGTATGTTTTGATGCTTTTAGAATACGGAATTTAGTGTTTATCGAAAATAATATGGATTAGTAAACTTCAAAGCGTTTAGCAGAAAACTTGGAAGGCAAAATTGATTCAGTTTCTATCAGTATAAGAATCCTAAAACATGCACTCCTAAATGTTCGCTTGTGGTTATTGTATCCACTGTCCTGAAGTCATAAAAACTTATCCATATTCTCCAGCCATAGAATTTAAGTTCTAATTAGTACATGTTTGGTCCATGAAGTCCTAATTACTATTAAAAGCCTTAATTGGTATATGTTTGATTCATGAAGTCCTAATTAGTATTAAAGTCCTAATTAGTACATGTTTGATTGGAACAAATGGAACATTGTACGAAAACATTAGACGAATCCATCAATGCCAAATGGCAGGAAAAGTGTAATTTTAACTAAAAGATATCCAATGAAATATCGAATGTTCTCCAGTTATTTTAATATTTTTATTAAATATAAATTGTTTATTCATAGTGTTCGAATACTTATGTGATGAGTATTCCAAAAATTTTGTAGAACCTTTGTGATATTTATTCTAAAGTACTTATAGGATATTTATACAAAAAGTTTATTCGCAGAACTCTTTGAATAAACTATTCTTTTTGACAAAAGCAATTTGATTTTAAAAAATAGTAGGTTTTGAAATAGCTGATTAATAGCATATATTGAAAGAAAAGTAAATCACTTGGCTAATATTTAATAATTGATATTTGCAAATAAAGCTGAAAAACACAAGTCTCCGAAAACAAATGTGATCCACTGTATATATACGAGGGTAAGTTGAAAAATAAGTTTCTCCTGTCGACTGTGGTCAGAGTTGTGTATGAAAGTCAAAAAATAGAATGAGACATTAAAGATATGACATACCTTTATTTTATTATTCTCGTACGAGTACGTTGAGACATTTGTCATATCGCTTGATAAGCTTCAAAAAGTCCTCCAAGAAAAATTCAGGGCTTTGCATATGGAAGAAGCGTTGAACGGCTATGGGCGAAAGGCGACACAGCAGGAAAACGCGCAAGTCACCGATACACCATTGGGTAGAGGTCGCTGCAAATCAAGCAGATGGCGCTGTTGCAGTGCCTGCGCAAAGCGGAGACCAGCCTCTCATTTGAGCCCCGGTAGGTATGGAGAGAAGGTGCGTTTTGAATTCGTGGTCAAAGGAGGAAGTGAGAGCGGTTATCCGCTATGAATGGGCACGTGGAGTATCAGGAACAGAAATTCATAACCGCCTCGTGGAAGTCTATGGGCCAGGTGTGATGTCGAAGCAAATGGTGCGGAGATGGTGTCGCACATTCAGTGATGGACGTCAGCAAGTGGAGGACATACCGAGAGCTGGACGGACGCGCACGGCCACTACAGATGCAAATGTCAGGAAGGTGGATGACATGATTAGAGCGAACCGGCGTATCACCATCGATGAAGTAGCGGAAGAACTTGGAATCTCACATGAGCGAGCTCAAAACATCATCCACGACATTCTTCGATACAGAAAAGTGTCAGCACGATGGGTGCCCCGACAATTGACCTCGACACACAAGGAACAACGCATGGGAAAGGCGCTTTGGAAGCAATACTGAAGGGAAACAAGCCGTTCAACGCTTCTTCCATATGCAAAGCCCTGATTTTTTCCTGGAGGGCTTTTTGAAGCTTATCAAGCGATATGACAAATGTCTCAACGTACTCGTACGAGAATAATAAAATAAAGGTATGTCATATCTTTAATGTCTCATTCTATTTTTTGACTTTCATACACAACTCTGACCACAGTCGACAGGGGAAACTTATTTTTCACTTTACCATCGTATTTGATTTACTATGCATGTTTTTTTTCTTTCTCTCTATATATGTGATATACTATATATATAGCTATTTAATTCCATTTATAATTTGGAATGCCATTCATTTGCTGAATTAATATTATATTGTTTATATTCTTATTTGTTTTCTTTTACCTGTTTAGTTTTAATTTTAGCTTAATCGATTTTTACAGATTATTTCTATTTAAAATATATATATATGGCAATCTACCTTCAACTGAAAAATTATAACGGGAGAAAATGTAAGACATGTAATGTGAGAAATTGTGATTGCTAAGTAATAATCTGTTTCTAAGTGATCTGGAAAAATGACTGTTTTTTATTTCTTGTTGCAGGTTCCTCTCGTACCCTTGATACCAGCTTTAAGTATTGTGGTAAATGCTGTTCTGATAGTGAATCTGCAAGCAGCTACGTGGCTTCGATTACTTGTGTGGGTGGCCATTGGTGAGTGTCGCTTTCGAATATCTTTCTGGTAATTCCGTTTTTAGAGAGTTTTTTTTATAAGAGTTTATTTGTTGTTTGTGACATATTTTGATGGTTCACTTTGTTCATATGTCTAATTTGAACATATTAACAAATGAAATTTTTCCAAAATTTATAGCGTTATTTATCTTCATCGTCATTCTTCGTTTTGTCATTCGCTATATTAAAGCTTACTTTAAAAGCAGAAATATAATTCTGAAGGTTTTAAAACTCTAGTATTGGCTCAGGCTTAATATATTCACATATTACAGTATTGACTCAGCCTTATTCATTCAATTTTTTTGAAGTACGCGTATTTGTTTTATAGAATTCATAAGCGGAATTGCTCTGTTTTCAAGCACTAGATATCTTTTTTTCTTAGAAGGTAAAATGTATGAGCTGAGGTGAGTAAAGACATGCTTTGTCGACCACAAATACGAACCGAGGATCTGTAACATTATTGAAAAGTGCAACAGGATATTCCAGTCCTTTTTCTTAGAACTAAGGGAAAGAACCCTATTAAAAATGGGAAATCCTGTCAGCTGCATAACATGATGCTTACTTATACTGTAACTTCATAGACACCATATTAATTACCTTCTTTAATATATGTCCCTTTGCCTATAGTAGTACTGCGGTATTTTTCTCATTCTTTCCAGAGTGTTTGCAATGAAAAAATAATTTTTCAAATTGAAGTACCACTTATAAATAAGAAGCATATTACTCTTTTGATTCGGTGTTCATTTTCAATATTTCAAACTCATTTTCAAATGGTTTTCCTATTCGCCTGAGACAAACTGTTGTGCTCTGTAACAAACTGTTGGGCGCGAGACGTAGAAACGGTTTTTCTAAGAACCTTATCTTGGTAAAGTAAATTATTGTTCTTAATATGGCTATAATCATGTACAGAGATTTACAATAGAATCCCTTTCAACCGGTAGCAACGGCACTTCGCCGATTCCGAATAAGACATTTTTCCGGATAATGACTTTAACGCAAAAGTTCACTTATTATTAAATAATTAGTTAGTTAAAAGTTCATTTATTATTTATTCCTAACGTTTCTGAAAATTATTTGACCACTCCTATACCCCTAATACCCCTATTACTTGGAGGGCATCCCTCACTGGAAGTGAATACGCCAGCGCAAAATTTTAAATTAGAAGAAGAAGAAGCAATTTTAGTTTGGCGTATTTGTTTTCAGAAATTATTTTGCTTTTGAAGAAGAGGGACCTGTGTCTGATCACTCTCAAAATGAAAAACGTTATTCAAAACTTACATAATACTAAGATTTCTTTTTCGCTAGTCGTAAATGTTTGAAGGAAACTAAAACCAAGCTATTTGGCTGCTTAATACCTGACTTAGCGACATTTCTCTGTCACTCGGTAATTTTTATAATCTATTTTGACTTTATTACAGAACTTAATTTAAGTTAAGAAGAAACTTAGTCTGTAATCTTAGCAGAAAGAGATGTATTTTTCATTTTTTCGTTTAGAAATGGGCGGGAGTTCGACAATCTGATAACAGTATCCGAATGATAACATTAACTTCGATTGCATTTTACCGCTGTACTAATACCTTTTTAAATCCTTCTTATGTTTTTATTAGGTCTTTCCATGTACCTGTTCTACGGAGTAGGCCACAGTAAACTTGACGCTACATCATCTAAGTCTACGCTTCTGAAACCAGGATCCCCACCGCCAGCGACGTGGGGCTCTTTGGAGCGTGAATCCTCTTTCGACCTGAGCGGCAAGACTGGTCCCACAGAAAAACCCAAGAGTCAAGTGGCAGCTTCCTTGTCCCAAGAATTTCTCGTTGATCATCAAGATACATCTCCATGAAAATGAATATTTATTGATGATATTATATTTTGAAAATCATGAGAGACAGCTAACTGCTAATGAAATTTTCCTAATTATAGGATATTCAGACTGTTGTAAAATATTTATTCTAATAACGCTTATTTAAAAAAACCAAGTAGCCCCAAAACGTTCAAAGAATGTTCAGTGTTAAGTGCTTCAGCTATACATGTCGGGAACGTTCGAGAAGAAGATTCCAAATCACGTCTGCATGTTACTGTTCTAAAACAGACAACAGTATGTCAAATACTTACGTTATTAATACTTCGAAGTAATATGTCGCGAAAATCAAGTAGAATGTTTCTGGAATGTTTTGGCAGAACGTTCCTGCAGCGTTTTGGGAGAATGTTCTAAATCACGTTCATATATTGCAGTTCAATAATGGACGTATAAAAATCAAACTTTTGTATAACGGTCATACGACGTTTTAAGAATGTTACTTTAACGTTCTAACAGGACTTTCTGAATGAAGTCATCAGGCTACAGTTCAATAAAGGGCAACAGAACGTCAAAACGCAGTACTACTAACACTTTTTGTATAACGTTCCCTGAACATTCTATGAATGTTCCTCTAACATTCTAGCAGAATATTAAAAAGTACCAGTGTTGTCACTGAAATGTGCATCTTCAGAATATGATTGTAACACACACTTTATTTCGTCCTCTAGAATGTAATTTATAGCAAATGTTGAAGATATTTTGAACAGAACAAGGTTTTACGGCGAAATGTACGTACTAACAACACGATCGCACTATGCGCCACTTATAGCAGATTCTATAGGAATCTCTATACACATATAAAATCGTTATAGAACGAATACCACGCTCTCTGAACGTGTTCTGAACGCTCTGGTGCTGCTTGGGCAGCAGTAGGTGTTTCTTTGTGCAATAATATTTGTTGTAACTTCTCCAGCCAATACTATTGGAGAATCTGACATAATTGTAGTCGAGAAGAATAAGTCAGAACTCAAAGCGGAATTTTAATATATATTTATATGAAAAGAAAAAAGCCTTAATCAGCATAAACAGTTTTTAATTTATACCGGAAACTTTTAGAATGCAGGTACAGTGCGCTGTCGATTATCTGAGCTACTGCCGGAGAAGCAGGTCACAAATAACTGAAAAACACAGATAATCTAAATTATCAATTTTCAGGTACAGTGTACATGTTTATTTCTTAAACAAATCAGCAATTTTAGTTTGTTTTTGAAAATTTTTAAGCATTTGTCGAATTCCGTATTTTTCGAAGCCCTCTTTTATCATTGCATTCGAATCCCTTTTCGTCAAAAGAATTTAAAAGTCTGAAAGCGTTTAAACAAAAATCATTGCTGTTTCGGGACCAATGTAATTGTCAGTGTCTTCTTTGCTTGAATTTTCAATATTACGTTTTGTTTTTCCTTTTCTTGTGACATTTGAAACGATATCCGCATCACTCGAAGAATGAAAGCACGGTTCTTTTGAATCGCCAAATTGAACCAATCTTCTATATTTTTTCGATGGACATATCCAAAGAAATTTCCATTGTCATTTGTTTTGGCATACATCTACAAAATGCCTCGATTTTTTCACAATTAGATAAATCACCAATTTCTCTATTCGGAATCTTTCTCCAAGATCGAGTCAATGTTATTAGTTTTACTACTCCATTTATGGCATCCAATAATGTCAACGATGCCTTCGACTACGCGCATGCAAAGCGAATTGTACAAGGTAATCGTTGAAACTAAACCTAAAGATCAGTTCAGCAGTTTTTAGAGCATGCTTGGACTTGCGCGTGTTAGTGTTTTACACTACTTTCGCGCACTGCGTTGAGTGTGCCTGCGTGGGCGCCGCCCCGCCTGGATAATCTGTAAACCGCATAATTTGCATCCGAGTAATCGAGAGTACACTGTATTATAGTTATTCCTTGCTAAACATTTGATGCCAGAGAGAAAAAATCCGAAAAATATTAACATTTTTTTATTTGGTGATGTAATGCGTTTGGAGATCGTCAAAGGACCTGGTAACATCACAAACAACATGTAGAACTTTTTGTGCGAACTGCATATTTGTATCATAAGAAAACTACCACTGATAGCTATAAACACGGAAGTATGATAAGAAATGGCAAAGCTTTGACTCATTTTCCAGTTCAATTATCATTTCTATTTGTGTAATGGCAGACATTTATTACAATGTGCAGAGAGTTTTCAGCAGTCGTTAAAACAAACTGAAAATTAAATGAAATTTATGAGGATTTATTTGGAATTTACTTTCACATTAAACAAAAATGTAACATTTGCGGGTGGCAGCGAGAGATTTCGAGGAAAAATTGTGTTAAAAGGCTTATTGATAAAGACTTCTTTCCCCTGCAGACTGAGAATATTTGACTCTTCTCAAACCAGTAACTTTAACTTCCTTTTACATATTTTGAATGTGTAAAAAATCGGTACTTGCCTTTTTGGAGATTACACCATCTGTACAAAAAGGTCCGTGATTCGACTAGAGAAAACTTAAGATGAAAGTTTTAATGATTCGTGTGTTCTACATAGCCTTCTCCCCATTTGAATGCAACGTACAAAACGTTCCACAGCCATATGAAACTGTTTGAAAACTTGGGATGTTATTCGACTTTCTTGTCATTATCAGTTATAGCGTTAGAACATTGACCCTTCATGTAAAGTTTGATTTGCATGAATAAAAAAAAGTCACTCATCACCAAATCCGGTGAATTCGGAAGGTGGTCGAGAACTGGTACAAACTTTGCACCACAACTCCAGCCCTGTGAGCATTCCCATTATCATGAAGCAAAAACACACCCCTCTCCTTCCACCGTCCCTGACGAACCCGCTGAATCCTCTTGCACGCTTAATCCAAGAAAACCAGGAACTGGATTCCCAGTTTTATTTCAGCCATGATTATATTCCAGGAAGAAAATCTGTCGGGTAACTTTTCGGACAGACGGTATAGTTCAGTTTCCAGAAGTATGGTTTAGAATCAGCTATAATGTCAAATGTTATCTAAGATAGGCTGAAAGTTAGTCCATCAAGCTAGCCAGAGAGTTTTATCAGAATAAAGGATTCTTAAGCAATTCTAACATTGCATCGGATATCGAATCTAGTGCAAGCATTCAGCCTAGAAAGTTATAAATGTACCAGTTTCTATTCATGCATTCTGCTTTCTGATCGGTTGTAGAAATGAAGTTTATGTCGCACTTTTTTATGGGTACTTTTATTCGAGAAATCCGTGCTGATTTAAATTTAAAGTCTGAAATCCTCTGAATCGAGTTTTGTAGGTGTTCTACGGCCGTCAGACAGATTTCCAAGATGATAAAAAGTTTTTTCGCTAGATGTCATATGATGTTTTTCATGAAGTTTTTGTAATTTTGAGTTTGATACCGTACTAACGCATTTTGAGCTAATTAGCTCGGGTTTTTTTCTCTAACGGCCGTTTCTGTTATGATTAGCATTCCGTCTTTTTCGTATTACATAAACTAGCTAGTCATTTCTATGCGTTAATGCCAGGTCTTAGGTTTTTCAGGAAAAGTATGATTGAGAAATCAGGAGGAAAAGAAGAGTCTTAGATCAAACTGATGCTGAAGAGTTAAGTACACATTAATTCTTATAATTCAATTATCGGCTGAATTTCCCACCTCGAATAATTACGCTATTTGAATTCAGCAGAAGTGCAAAAACCAACTCCTTCTGACGTTATTTCCTCTTACACAATCTGAAATAAAAAAATAAAAATTTGGTCGTACTATGGCCATTGAGAGACCATGACCACAAACATGCTTACACAGCTTTGACAGATATATTTGTGAAATAGGATGATTCACGAAAAAGAATGCTTTTGATGATTTCATTCCCCTTTTTAGTTTATTAACAGAAAGAAAAAAGATTAAGTAACAATTATATAAATGATATCACTACGATGTCATCCCACAGCTCATCAAGTCAATTAATACTATCATAAATCCCTGTAGATTATTGACGGCAAACCTTTTGAGCTCGGAGTGTCAAAATTCGGAACCCCCCCCTAGATTAACTCTGGTGCAGTGTCACATATATAATCAGCCGTCTGCTAAGAATGCACTGGAACGCATCCGAGGTGAGTGCAGCGCACTTTCACAATGACAAGGCCATTGCCAGACAAATATTTTTGTATTATGCAATTTTTTGTCTCCTTTGACGGCTCTAGAAATGCGTGATGCATGTCACCCAAACAAGTGCGCGTGCTACTTACGATACCCGTGTTATAGGTCTGCCATCATTGCCATAGATAATTACTATATTTCATCTGTTCTGGTGGATTTAAATATTTTTTATAACATAATCTGTAATCGCACCCACATTTCCGAGTAGCATATTGGTGTTGCAACCAAAGCAGGGGCTTTAAAAAGGCAAGGATGTTGTTGGATTTGATTTTGAATAACATCTTCGAAAGCGTTCTTATGTGTGCCTTTTAGTCTAAAATTGTAATATATATTTTATATCCATTACTATTTTCGTAATTTCAGAGTTATTTTAAATCAAATTCATGAATTCAGCCATGGTCGTGTCTTTTAGTTGAAGTCTGTCAACAACAGAAGTTTATTCAGTGGTAAATTTTTCCTACCATCATTTGCATCACACACTGCTTGTGGTAGAAGTATTGCTGTGGATTATTGTCGTTGTTTGCAGCAAGAATGTGACTGAAACTGCCATTACACGTAGAAATTATTCATGTACCATGAAGACCTACGACATCTACTAAATTAGTCTGTGGAAACTATTTTAAGTTTTATTTATTTTATAGAGTAAATTAAGCGGGAAAATATTCTCAGCGATCTTGCTTTAAGCGACAAGGTCAGAAAATGCTATAAATGTCACGTGATACAACAGAAAATACTATCGGAACCTAGGTTCTCACTCACAGATTAAAAAAAAAAACCTTGTTTGAATACTTTAATAAACCCATGGATGGGAACTGCTTTTCATCGTATAATATTTATAGCAACACAAAGAAGATAAACTTAACACGCATAAATATTTTTTATTTAAATGTAATCAGAGTTTTCATCCCATTTAGTTATCTTCACACTTATTTTTTTGAAATTCTGTCGTTTGTTTTTCGAAGGTTCTTCTTATCTTTTATGACAAGTTCCTTGTATGAATTCTTTTACCATTTCTAATTTAGGTTTCCATGTATAGCGATTTTGATTAAATATATTTATCGCCTGTTTCTGCCGTTAGTATACCTTTCAAAGTTTCTGGTTTGAGTGAGTTTGTGGCTTTCGTTTTTATATTATTTACTTGGAAAGAGATGTTTTCTACGCTAGCTAGGGAGTAAGGTAAAATATAGTTCGACCGCCTCATCCGCGCCCATGAGCGTAAACACGCATGCGCCATTCGGACCGAATTATTCTCAAAATAGGGTGGAAAGGATGGGGACTTTTTCCCCCTCCATTCTCTCTTTCCAGAGGAGAGAAGGCTTTCACTTCGCAGCAAGTAACAACGCCCCTTTTGGACGAGTCTATATGTTTTGGCAGATTGCCAGCCAAGGTTGCCTTTGAGACGGTCGAACTATAGTTAGGCTGGTCATAAAGATAGATAAAAATCTTACATTTAGAATTATTTAAGTCATCTTTTAAGTTTCTTAATAGATATAAAAAAACTTAAGGACAGTTTTGTAAGAAAGATTTAAATCTTGATTTAAACGAAATGAACTATCTAGAACAGCCATTTTTGTGAAAAAAGGACCAATCTGTCTAGACGAAAATAAAAAAACCCAGATCCGGGTGAAAAGTCCCAGGCATGGAAGTCCTGATTGGAATGGTATTGGTTTGCTCTAGAAGCTCTTCGTTTAGTTGCAACCGCTGGGCAGTTAAAAATTATACTAACCAGTCAGTTATAATAGCATGAAATAGTTACCTTTGGAGATAATGAAAATTTACTATTTACCGAAACGTATTTAAAAAGAATGACATTTCTTCGCACTTCAACTTTAAAAATTTTTTTTCACCGAAAGATGTTTAATTGGGTTTGTCTGGTTTCTTTTCTAGTAACCTAAGATTTTCCATAAATAATTTTGTCATCGTAAAATTTTCAAAAGAAATGCTAAAGAAGTTTTCTCGTTAGGAGTAGGTTTTAGCCATTTTTTGGGGGGTGGGAGGTAAATTTTATTTTTCTGACTAAAGCTGAGAAGTCTGTTCCAGTATACAAAATAGATCCCTCTGTGCATAATATTTCCATACGCTATTGCGTTAAACAGAGAAGTAACAATTCAAAAGCAAAAATTATTTTTCGATGAATTTCTATAACTAATAATATGTGATATTTAAATTAGATAAAAAGATATGAAATTAATCAAAGAGTACATAAAGATCTGCACCATTCCTTCTTGGAGACTATATACATGCTTCTGCTTGGCAAGTGTTTTTCTGATCTTATTTGATTTTTCTTTTGAATTAATTCGGCGAATTTTATTCATATCGTCATTAAGCATTATTTTGTGTTCATTAGTTAATCGTTTTATAAGTGTGTAGTTTTAATACAGTTGAAAGGATATAATCTGTGGTTTGGGCAGCATAACCAATTTTGGTTTTGCGCCAGTAATTTTACCTACGAACCAATTATCTGCTTGGTAAAATTAGCCACATTTATCTCTAATTTAGCTATCGAAAGTATTTTGTGTGGGTTAAATAAACGGTGTTCTTCTGTATATTTCTTTATGGCCCAAGTACTGAAAATTAGAAAAAAATATTTTATCAAAATCAGGTATGAAATAAATAATTTTCTGTATTTATTGAAGGAAGCTAATCACTCTAAGAATGTGCAATATTACCAATGAGCTATTGAAGTTCCGGCCATTTGTCAATACTTTTTTCAAAATGCATTTTTATCATTCAGACGGTTTTAATATATTATATGAAAGCGAGGCAGCTAAAGTGATTTAAAATTGTTTGAAGAAAAAATAGAAAAGTACATTAACAATTCAATGTATATTTAGAAAATATGTCTTACAAATAATAAATTTTATGCTCAAACTTTTATTTGGTGTCTTAATTTTTCAGTGACAGACACTTCATTGGGATTTCTGCGTATCTTGATGGAATTATGTAAAGCAGGAACTCCCAACCTTTTCCTTGCACTGACCCCTTTTGAAAGAATGGTTTTCTTTATCGGCCCTGTTACATTTTTCTCTATACCAGTGGTCTCAAATGCACGCAGACGAACGCACAATGTGAAAACAGCTGACGAGTTAGACTCTTTTTTTTTTCTTTTTTTCAAAATGTAAAATATTTTAAATAAATTTTACATTTCGTTTACTAAATTCTTAAAACATACATAAGCAATAATATCACTAAGAAAATTCAAATTTACATTTATTGTCTATCTGAAATCTGAAGTTTATTACTTATAAGTCAATCTTCTTCGTTACGCTTGGCAATTCTAATATACTGAGAGCTAAATATAAGTTCTTAGACTGACATTTCTTTCAAATAATTCTAACATGTTTAATTAACATATTAAATATCTTATTTTCTAAGTTTGCAGAGAAAATTTATCAAGTGGGACAAAACCAGAGAATAAATAATAACAGCCTAGTTTCTTTCTTTTATTTATATATTCGACACATAACTAAAAACACATATATTTGTGTGTGAATAAATATAAACTTTATTTCGTATTACAGCTTGACAATTAAGCGCGTTTCGGTTGTGATAAAATTTGAAGCGTTGGAGAGAAATGACTAGAAATTATTTTCATGACTGATTGTAGATACTCATCGGTCAGTTGGGTTCTTTTCTTGTTAATTTTCATAAAAAAAAAGCTTTGTTTGCAAGTAAATACCCAAACAAACCGAATATTCTTAGTGCAAAAGTCGTAACTGAGCTTTTTTATTTTTTGACAAGTACAAATAAAATTTAATCAGATCTGTATCTTAAAAATCTTTGAATAAGATTTATATCATATTATAAATTAATTAACTTCATTAATAGATTTTCTGGTGGGTTTTTATTGTTCATTTTTAATGGAAGGGAAAATAATGTAAACTTGGAATTTAAATAATTAAAATTTTAAAATAAATGCACTACCATGATTGAAATGTCGTCACGAGGCTCATAAAATTCATCCGAGGACCTCATGCGGCTCCAGAGCCGCCAGTTTCGGACCATTGCTCTGTAATATACAGCATATAACATAATCATAATATGAATAACTGGCATATTAATATTTCAAAGACAGAATTTCAACGAAGAATCAAATTAAGAATTTCAACGAACGGTTTGAAAAAAAGTGGGGTTTATTGGATTTATTAGTCCAAAGGGATTTAGTCCCGAAAGACTATTACTTTCGTTTGGGCGTTTTGCGTTGTTTCACAAAAAACAGCGTATCACTTTCAATTTAGTCCTTATGTTTCTTTGTTGGTTATTTTTTTTTTTATTTATTTATTTTTTTTTGACGTAGCTTTCTCTTCAGAAATCGTCTGCGTTGCACGGGAAAATAAAAAGGAATTTTAATTACAATTATAAATAAACAGACAAATAAATGTGAAATTCTTAACAATATTCTCTAAAACTTTAACGAATTTTTCATTAACTCAGTTCTAAATAAATAGCCAAATAAATGTGAAATTCGTAACAATATTCTCTAAAACTTTAACGAATTTTTCATTAACAAACTCAAAGATTTCAAAGCCAGCAATACCAACGTTGTACAGAAAAACATTTTTATCTCCAGCGCGTGAGAGCGTGTACCGAAATTTCTAAAGATATGCTCAATTTAAAATTAGTTTGCCATATTGCTCTTGAAATCAATTTTATGGTTTAAGTGCGAAGAACATGGTATTTAATAAATAAAGGTAACAAACAAAATGTTAAATAAACGCCCCTTTGGACGTAATTAAAATCTGAAACCTTTCAGATTTTTTTTTATTATTTTATTATTTTTTCTATTGTTATTGTTTTAATTTTACAAATATAACAAGTTTTCAGAAACAAAGTCACAGATTCTAACTGTACAAAAGTTCGATTTTAATTTATGCAATGGCTACGCTTGATATATTCATGCCAGTTTCTTAATATTTGGCATAAAATTACTTAATTAAATTTTTAAATCACCTCGTTCAGAAATATTCAGGTTGTCTTTCGCTTTCCATTCTAGTTTTGCTTTCTTCATATTTTTTTGATTGTGCAATTTAGTGATGTGTATGATTGTGTATTACATTTTTAAATACCCTTATGACATAACAATTTATATATTCAAAGATATATTAGTTTTTAAAATATATTAAATAATTTATTTTTTAGTCGAGTCGCTTTGCCTTAACCAATGAACTCTAATTTTTTTCCTTCTGAAGGCTCTAAGATTGGATGATAAGAAGTATAAAAGAAAAAATTTCTGAAAGTGCCGGTTAACTTCCGGTTCTGAACATTTAAAAGATCTTGTCCATGCCACAAGAGTTGAAATGGCTTAGTAACAACAATAACTGTAATGTTTAGAAAAAAGCTTTTATAATTTCGATCAAATGCACGTTCACCAGCATCGATAAGCCTTGCGAAATACGTAAATGCTGCGAAGTCATCGTTACTAAGAGTATTACATCTCATTCTAAAAAAAAGTAAAATGGCAGCAGTAGTGGTAAATAAATATCACGAGCTGCTAAGTTTCCTTTAATCAAGTAGAAGTAATTTTTTTTTGTGCGTAATTATTTTATTTTTAGATGAATTTTCTGTACTTTTCTCCTTTTTTGATGAGATGTTGAATATTTTTAATCTGATTATTCATTATTTTTTTTGCACTGCCATCGGCTTGATAGGTTTTATAGTATCTGCACAACATACACTATATGAAGTTGAATATCTGGGATCTTTTTCTCGTTTCATAGCCTTTTTAATGCAAAAGTATCACTAACGTGCCAAGGAATGTATTCAGTGCCTCATATGACTTTTTCCCAGAATGTTTTAAATCCTCAGTAACCTGTAAGATGTTTAACTTCTTTATTTCAAGAATTTCAGTATTTTCAAATAATTGTACGAAATAAGCCTGCTACTTTAAGTTACCGACATGGGTAGCACTATTAGAATCAATGTTTCATCAGAATGTGTATCCCAAGAGGCTGTGTGGTGGTAGAATTTTACATACCTGCAATGTTGACGGAGAAAGATTGGCTAACTTGACTAACTTCGACAGTAATTTGATACAATTATTTTTTTTCTTTGTTTCGGATGAAAAATGTGTGACAATCGCTTCTAAAATAGCTTCGAAGGATGTTTATTATCCTGAGCTACACATTTCTGCCGTCTCATGAACTCCTCTAAGTGTAACTTCAAATGGTGTCCTGCGATACTTCCTCTTCCATCATTTTAAAAAACTCATACTCGCTCGACATTGGTATCTGTGAATGCGCGCATGGATGACCTTGGCTGTTTCGTGAGTGAAATTTAGAACATTATTTTCTTGGCCGCGCCTTTTATTATTATGCCATGCGTTTTTATAAATGTGTGTAATTTATAAGCATGACATCTTACTAGATGTGATTTAGTCATATAAAGTGACTCCATGCTGTATTTTTAAATTTATAAGCGTTTTTCCGTGCCAAAAGCTTCTTAGCCTAACGAGTTTGACGGCTGTTTTGCATCAATGAATGCCATGTTTTCACTGAAGTTTTGAAAATGTATGTTAATTGTGCGATGTTTAATTTCACAGACATCGGAGGACACTTACCACTGTTTGTGCATCTGGACAGTTTATCAGCTCTCCGCGCGAACATATTTCGAACTTTCAACAACTTGAATTTCGGTGAGTTTTGGACCGTAAAATGCAATTTTTTTTTGCCTTCAGTTTTGGGCACCTGTGTTTATTGAGGGATAGTCGGTTCCCAGATTATGCTTTTGCTTGTGCGCCATCTGGGTGAGTTTTGTAAGCCACCGGTTGAATTTATATTGAGTTGCACAAGAACCTTATTTTTGTGCATTTTCGTTACTTGAAGTGCTTTTAAGATCTTTTTTGAGTGTTCTGTAGTATATGAAATTTTTTTTAAGCCTCCAGATCTTTTATTGCTTGTTTCGCGCGTATCTCTAAAAGAGTTGTGAATAATTTCACTTTGGGTTTGGATCGCATTACGGATTTAGCATTGTTTCAAAATCTGGAAATTATTGAAACCGACATGGTGAGAGTGCAGGATGGAAAACTTCGAAATTTAAGAGGTGAAATAAATGAGCCTCATAATTAGTGGAATGAAGGATCTGTGTTTAAATTAACAAGTCTTTATTATTTTTTGTTTTTATATAATGAAGTTTTAAATCGATAATAATATTTCTCCCCTGTGAGATTTGTATGGATTAATAATTAATATTAAATTGCTAGTTTGAGCTTGCCGGTATGAGTAATACATAACAATCACTTAATGAGACAACGCTAAGGATGGACACTTAGGAAAGGGATAGGACTGTTAATCTGAATGAAACAGATGATTCAGATGAAGCAATTAATTAAAATGAAGTAGATAATTAAAATGAAATCATTTCATCTAGTTACAGTATATTGGTGTCATAAAGAATGGGGCAAGTTCAAAGCGATGGAAAATGCAATCTCTAAAAGAGTTGTGAATAATTTCACTTTGGGTTTGGATCGCATTACGGATTTAGCATTGTTTCAAAATCTGGAAATTATTGAAACCGACATGGTGAGAGTGCAGGATGGAAAACTTCGAAATTTAAGAGGTGAAATAAATGAGCCTCATAATTAGTGGAAAACACTGGGAAAAGGTAAGAGCTTTGAAATGGGAGTAGGAAAAAACTGGAAAGTGAAAGAGCACAAATAAAGAAAGTTACTATTATAGCCCTCGTCTTTGAAATAAATATTATAAAGGAGTTTAATAATAATATCAATTCAAGCTGTTAAGGTCACAAATTGTTTTTGTAAGCGCAATAGTGCTTTCTTTTGGAAAGCAGCGTCATACAGAAAAATTTGAGCAAGCTCTGGCAGCAAACGGTAAAATAAATAAGTTTAGGGTCAGAGAAAAAAATATGAAACGTAAGATTGTAGGCTTGTATAACGTATCAGATATACTGCTCAGATTGATGTTGCGATGAATAAAATTAAGGAAACTTGTTGTTGCGAGGCAGATTGTGTTAAGTTCATTTTTACACGAAAAGCACACACGAGGAAAAAATATCACACCATTTATTAGTCATTAGTTATTAGTTAGTGCACCCTATCAAGGATAACTGGCAGAGGAAGGAAGATTGAATTTCAGTTAGAAATTTTACCCAGTAAACAATTTATCCAACCTAAAAAACTATGTGTAAAATATATGAGTTTCGACAGTGGCGTAGCTAGAGAAGGGTGAAGGGGGCCGTCAGCCCCGAGCGGCACATTTCTAGGGGCAGCATGTTTTGCGTGAAACATTATTTGTAGAGGTTAGGCAGATGGATCATCGAGGCAGATGAAGAATAATTAAATTTTGAATATCCATACGAAATTAAATTGAGAAGAAAAATAATTTTCACTATAGATAAAGAAAAATAATTTTCACTATAGATAAAGTATTAAAAAAACCACCGCTGAACCACCAATGAAGATTGCAAATGTGAACTAAATAATGATCACGATGATACATATAAGGGAAAATTCCTCGTTAAGAAAAAAGTATTCTTTTATTACCAGTGAAAGCGAAAGAAAGACATGGAAGGGCAGTCATTTTGAATTTTTGCAATTTATTCCAAAATATAATCTCCGGAACAAAGTTCCAAATATTATAATACTAGTGAGAATGAAATGGGATTACAAGTTTTCAAACTGAGAAAATTAAGTAAATTTAGATGTGTACATGAGAAAGTTAGGCTATTCAGCCAATACTTAAAGTTTAAATCACGCTCTTGTTATCACATTAGGTGCAGTTTTGTAAACAGAAACAGGTCTCGAGTGTCGTATTCTATTAATACGTATATTGTTGGTTAATTCATAGTGTCTGTAAATACAATTACAAGAGACACTATTTTCGCTATTACACTTCAGCTCTTCTGAAGATCTTTGTAGAAGAGATTTAATTGTGGAATAAATGTGTGACATGCATGTACAAAGAAAATTCAATGAAATGTTGTGAAAATTTTATATCCTGCTTGTAGAACATTTTTCTAAAGTCGTTTTCCTTCTAGATTTCTGGAAGGATGCAAGGTAGTGAAAATTTGTACACAGCAAGAAGAATCAAGATCTTATAACATAAATTTTGAATTTTTCATGGAATTACTCAAAGATCTAATTTTATTGTAAGAGGTGGGCTGTGGTAATGTTAGGTAGTTTAGATAGTATTTAAGCTTTTTGAGGTAGTTAAGCACTTCTTTTTCGTGTACTTAAATTCTGGAAGGGAAAGATGGGAGGTTTATCTATTTACTTTTAACTAATAGTTCATATTTAGTTAGCACTTTCCTATTACTCTCTTTTCACCCACGTGTTTCATGCCAGAATGTAAATAAGACAGCGAGGGTTTGTTCAGATTAAGGAAGAAAGAAGTGATATTTAAGCAAGAGTTCGGAAGTTAGTTTTAGAGCGTGTCTTCCTATTCAAGGCCACGTTGTGCTCTGATTATTAGCGACTTGATTTAGTGGCTTTGAATGCTTCTAGCCATTTGGATTTGTCTCGCCAGTTTTTTACAAACGAGAACCTTACCTGCACGTTTAATTATCCCGTGAGCCGTTAGGCTAATCTACCACATTTTGAATTTGTCAACATTACATATTTATGTTTAGCCAGAAATGCTTGGCTTGCGTAAACCCAAGTTGAGTAACTGTTGTGTTCGAATAAAAGGGTCTTATAGACCCTTCTTCTAACTTTTGCTTTCTTTCACAATGCTAGAAGATTATTCTTCAATAGTCCTTTTAAAGTGTATAGTGTATGCTCCTTAAGAGAGTAAGACTTTATACCCTTATCTAGAAGCAGCCATTGCTTGTGAAACTATTGAGAGAAGATATCCTAGTAACATCTGCACTCATTCTTACACCGATGGATTCATGTTTGAGCGAGGTACTAGAGCTGGCGTAAGAATCTATTGTAACAATTTTGCATTCTATAAAGCAGTCAGAAGAGATACTAAAAATTTTGATGATGAAGTTGAGGCTATACTGAATCAATTTAGCTCTTGGAAGAGTAATTTCCTTCGGGCTGTTATTTTGTCTGATAGCAAAGCCCCTATCACCAACAATAAGTTTTGCACTTCCGAACGAATTTATGAATGTAGGAAGATCCTCAACACTCTGGCTGACTCAACTGTCTTGCATTGGATTTCGGCTCATTGTGGCAACGAGGGAATTGAAAGAGCCAATTTCCTGGCAAAGAAAGGAACGACTATTCTACAAACCATAATAACCATATGACTTTTAATTCTGCAAAACTTCTAATTAAATTGAACTAAGAGGAGGTCTCCTACCTATCAAATGAAGCTAAGGGAAACCTGGGAGTGTTTTAGTAATACAGAATCAGATATTCCAGATTTTCATTGTCTTGTAGCCGTGGCATTATTTCGTCTTTAGTCTGGTTACGATTGTCTGAATGCCCATTGTTATGTATGTTGTCCTAACAAACATAGATATTAGATTATTTATTATTACGATTAAATCAGATAACTTATACATGACGGAGACATTGACACTACATCTTCGGCAGGTGTCGAGTGAACTGCACAAATGCAGGGTACTTGCCTCTGCCACAGTAAGGCCAGAGGTACTGCCATCTGTCGGTCAGCAGAGCAATGATTATCCTACACCCATCTTTTTAAAATTCGATTTAGGGACTCTTCCGCCTTCATTCTTTGTAACTCTGGACAGTCCATGGATAAGAGCATATTGACAAATGCACTCCACTATTATCTTTTAATTCTATTGTTCTTAAGTATTGGGAAGCAAGATCGAGGCTTTTGGCTTAGTGGCCAAATATCTGGCATTTGTATAAATAAATAAGGAGTTTTTTGAGCGCAGATTTAAATAAAGGCAGTTACATTCTTACATATACAGATGGCTTAAAAGCAGCCGGTTATTTAGATAATATCCAGTCAAAAAAGGAAAGATGTGCATTCTTGAAACTGATATGACTTATTGCATTTGGCCTTAAAAATTAGTGTTTTTAATGAAAGAAAACTTAAGAGATATTGGCATAGATAACAAGAAAATTTTTTATTTCTTGATAACTAATTCTGAGTACACATACTGTCTTTTATTCGTCACTGCAGATGCGATAAACAACCCACAATGTTACGTAGCATATCACATTGTTTCAGACAATGGACGACATAGAAAACAGAGCGATCCAACAGCACGTCTTAGCATATAGAGAGGGAGGTAGGCAAAA
>KK116532.1:80361-96052 GCA_000611955.2 Stegodyphus mimosarum | reverse complement strand
CCTGCTGAAAAGAAACCTTCATGTTCGTGTGTCTGACTTATTAAAGGATCTTCAAAATCGATAGGTTTGATTAAAATCTTAAGCTGAACTAAGGTTACTTTTTTGCCTAATTCTAATTAGTTGACTGAAATTAAAACAGGCCGTTTGGCAACATAATACTTAGCAAAATTTTTCTCACATTCAGAAATTTTCATAATCTAAGTATATGAACTTTGTTTGAAGACTTATTTTTTATTTGGCGACTTTACTTCAGTAAAAAAAAGTGTTTTTGATAATATGTTCATATAATTCCGATTACAATAAACGATGAATTTTTTATGTTTTCGTATACAAGTGGGCGTGATTTTGACGATTCTATAACAAAATCCGAATAATAACTAAGTGACCACATCAAGCGGTGTCTATTGCATATTTTTAAGGCATTGGTATGATACCGCATTATTGTGCTAACGCATGTTATTGTACCGTTGTTATGATTCCATCAGCCTTATGCAATAAAAACTGTGCCAGAAGGATCCATTTCCTTTTCCTCCTGAAGTTTATTGCAATGCATTGCAGTGATATGTTTTGAGTGATAAGTAGAAGGTGTTAGCAAATGTCCTTTAAAGTAAATTTCTGATTATGAAAATTTACGATTCTTTAAATTTCCATCCTGTTTTATAGTTGATAGGCTAGACAGTGAAAATGATAATAAAAGACGTGTTGCCAGGATAGAGAAACTAATAAAAGAGATGAAAGGTAGCCTTTAAAAATGCAATGAAAAAATTATGGGAGGGATCGAAAGTAATTCTAACATTAGAATCTACTAAAACGAAATTTGAAACTTCATGATCATAACAAGGAAAGCGAATTTTTAAGGTAGAAAATAATAACAATTTAATAAATTCGTTTAAATCAAGTTATCTGTGTGAAAAATGAAAACTTCTTGATAAAAATTCTCTTACCATTTAAAATGCAAGCTAAATATCACCAGAAAAATGAGGGACGTTTAAGAAACGTGAGAGTTATTAATTTAGAATATAAAAAGATTAATTTGATTGAAAACCGTCTGATTTGTAGTTGCTAAAAATTGTACTTATCCAACCCAACTATGTGCAAAATTTCTCTAAATTTTTATATTGCACATTCTGCGATCAACTAGGTAGACGAAAAATGTAAAAATTTTGATAAGAAAAGTCAATAAATTTTTTTTTAGAATGCATCCAAATAGAAAATCAATATTTTATTGGGATTGAATGCCTCTAATTCCACAATGAATCCATTTGTGGTACATAGTTATGGTTTATTAAGTTATAGTTTATTAAGTACTTATCGAGTGAATTTAATTTTAGATTTTTAATTTATTTATATTTTTGTCTAATTCCAGTTCGTAGCATCAGATTTGTTTCTAAACTTGCATTTTCACTGCATAACCTTTCAGATAGTTGGCACGAAATGTTATGGCGATGTATTATTAAAAAAATAATTATGATATAATTTGTATGCATGTACACTAAGCAAAAAAAAGGGAGAGGACAGTTCTATATCTCCCCTTCTACTGGGCCGATTGACGAAATTCAAATTGCGCTTTCATATCTCGAAAGTGCGACTTAGGATATGCATTAGATTTATATATAGCAATTGTTTTAATATATGTATTTTGACACAAAATCGGACGTTTTCTGAAATGACATGCCAATATTTTTCCACACTTCGATTCTACGACTCAAATTATGCCTAAATATTAAATTTTATAAAATTTGGCGCGAAATTTACGAAAAAATTAAAAAAATTATCTTGGCGTATTTTTTTCAGTTTGCGCCAAGAGTAATTCACTTGGGGAACTTCTTAATTTGTAGCAAACTATTTTCCTTGCCTTTTTTCATTGTGTAAGAGCTGAAAAAAGGTCACGTTCATTACTTTCAAATAATTTTAACAAAGTGAGTAAACCACATTTGACGTTATTATCGCTTGTAACGAATATGCCAAATTTCAAAACACGCCAATGTGTAAATTCACGTATGTCTTAGGAAATTTTGAATAAAAAAGTCTATTTTTTTCAGGTATGCCTAGAAATACTTCTACTTTCACATGATGTTAAAAATTTTATAGGTTATAACACAAAAAGGTTTTCGAAAAATTGACAAAAATTATTTAAAAATACAAATTTCAAAAATAAATCATAGGAAATGTCCGAATTATATTTGGATTAAATCTAAATTTCGAATTCTGGAAGAAGGAATCAAGTAAGTTTAATAAAAAAAAAGAGCTATTAATAAATATATATCAAATTATATTAACATTGAGGAGCTAAAATTTTGAAAGCTACTTTTTTTAAAACTACTCGTGCAATTTTTCCAAAACTTGGCAATTTGGCATAATTTGAGTCTTAGAATGGAAATATGGAAAAAAATTGGCAAGTCATTTCAGGAAAAGTCCTATTTTGTGACGAAGTACCTATATTAGATATCTGCTATGTATAATTTAATACATATCCTATGTCGCGCTTTTGAGACATGAAAAACGCAAGTTGAATTTGGTCAATCGGCCCAGTAGAACGGGAGATATAAAACCGTCCCCCCTTTTTTTGTGCGCAATGTACGTATGTACCTCGCATTGCGAAAAAACGACGGCACCTAGAGCCACGGAATATTTCTAATCGGTATAACCCAATTGCGCGAAATAAAGTCCCTTTTCCCTTGTTTTCTCACAGTCCAACTGCGCGAAAAAGTTTTTTCTTCCGAAGGAGATCCCTCGCTTTCAAAAAGCTGACGGTTACTATTTAGTTTTATTTTTCGAAGCTAAAAGCAGTCAACAGGAAAAGAAAAATGGAGAAACAGGATTATATATCACAAGAACAAGTAAAGAATATCCAATAAGAGTTAATTATTCTTTTTAGATAATTACTTATTATTCTTATTAGATAATTATTTATTAATTTTATTAGATAGTCGTTAGTTGTTCTTATTAGATATACTTTACTATTATTATTTCTTTACCCTTTTTTCTAATTATTCTTATAAGATATTCTTTACTTGTAATTAAGATTTAATTATTATCTAATAAGATTAGATAAGGAATATCTAATCTTGAACAGGTTACTTACTTGAATAATAGTCATAAATGTAAGAGCTAGCAGAGAAAATAAAAGGTACTAGTAAACACACATGTTAGCATCGGAAAAACATTTCATTAATAACAGTGTTAGAGAAAATAGTGTTATAATAGTATTATAAATTAGATACATGTAAAGCATACGAATTATCTTTCTTATAAATTACACGTGTTAATGCTATTAGTGATTTAATATCTTTCTTTGATAATAATAGTCTTAGTGTTTAAGCTGTTGTTGTTGTTACTTATGCTCACTAGTCTTGACAGTAACATCAGCTTAAGCTCACGAAGTTCCTCGTGGCAATGAGCGCTAGTTTTACGCCCAACATGCTTGAGCACCTTACAGGTGACCGTGCGATTTAGCTCAGTTCCGCCCCCAATTTTGATGGAGAGCGACCCGGGGGACGGGTCCGAGAGTCTCCAACCCCTCTCCCCTTCCACCAAACCACACGCGAGGACTTTCGACTCGCTGCATATTTAGTGCCGCCCTGCCGCACTGACAATGTACAAACATCCATGCCTTCTCCGCGATTCGAACCTGGACTCTTCGGCACGGCAGTAAGCGACGCTAACCACTATACCGGTTGGGCGGCTAGTGTCTAAACTAGACATGAAAATTTAATTCAGTTAAATGGCGTTAGAACGATTATTCGGTGCTAAAGTATAGTTCTGGAATAAGCATGTTAATGGATAGTACTTTCAGGAAATTCCGGAAATTAGACGCAAATGTTACGCAAATTAGATGGAGAAATAATCCATAATTTATTGATTATCCGTATAAAGTCTGTATTTTTAGAAAAACATGCGTATAATTTGCAGCAAGGTATCAATCATAGAAACCGGGTTTATTTCTTTATTTACTGTTTTCTCCTTAATGGGATTTGTAAAGCGATATGCTAAGATAAAGGCGAAAATTACCAATGAATAAAACTTTGTAGTATTTTTTAAAAGATTAAATTTTAAAAATATTTTTACTTCGTAAACTAAAGTTTTTAGAATACACTTTTCCGTATTGAACATGCATAGAGAAAGGAAGAGCTGGGGTATCACTGGGATATGAAATTCCGGTCGAACTGCCAATGTTTAGCGACTGTCTGAATGTACGACCTCTTGAAATTAGGCTGATCAGATGCTATATGTTGAAAAAAAAGAGAAGGTGCAATATTTGTAAGCATAAAAGCATGCTGAATTATAGATTTACATGTTTAGTAAATGAGTTAAACTTATCTGTATGTCATCAGGAAATATTAGGAATATAACATAAAAGCATCAGTGAAGAAAAGGGGAATTTAAATCCTTGTAATCTAAATGCATAGCATTAGGAGTATTTACTGTTCATTCCAATACTGCCGCAGAATTTTATAAAAATTATATATGAGGTATATTATAAATCGGGAAACAACGTGCTTTAGGGATCGTCTTTCTTTATAAATAATTTGAAATAAATAATTTTATAATTAATTAAACCTGAAGATATTAATTTTATAAATAATTAAATCTGAAACTAGATTGGAAAATAAGCTGCATATTCAAGACTGATCTATACAAGATGTTAGAAACATCTTCTGTTAACCGGAATTACGGTTTATGAAAATTATTATTTAAATGTAAATTGGCTTAAGTGCAATACAACAATATACAGATTCTAGATACATGAAAACTGGAATACTACACAACAATACATGAAAAAGAAATGGATGAAGAGGAAATTGAAATTCTAAGATTTGAATAAAGGGAGTTCGAAAGTCAAAGGAAGAGAAGAGTGAAATACGGTTATAGTAATTGGAAAACAGAATAAATAAATATTTAAAAGTTTCTATTATTAAAATATGGAATTTGTAGGAAAATTAAATAACTTTAAAATAACTTTACTTAAAATGGTAAATTTGAAAGTTAAAACTATTGTACTATCCAAGAAGATTTGTTAATATTTAGACAAGAAAACTTATTTAAGGTGCGCTGCATATACACAGTCCAGTCACATTAATGTGATCATCTGTCAAAAGCCAGAATAACCACCTTTCGCAGAGCGGACTGCTGCGAGACGTGCAGGAAGAGAGTCACATAGGTCCCTGAAGGTGTTCTCTGGGATGTTGAGCCATGCCGACTCTAATGCCGTGGCCAGCTGCGCTAGATTACGCGGTTGAGGATCCATGGCGCGAACAACTCGATCGAGATGGTCCCACAGATGCTCGATTGGGTTTAAGTCAGGTGAGTTTGCTGGCCAGGGGAGGACGGTAAACTCCTCCTGGTGCTCTTCGAACCACGCACGTACACTGGCAGCTGTATGGCACCTCGCATTGTCCTGCTGGAAGATGCCATCATCCTGAGGAAAAACAATGCGCACGTAGGGGTGAACATGGTTCGCAAGGACAGATGCGTACTTGTATTGATCCATTGTGCCTTCCACAATGATCAGTGAACCTAGAGAATGCCAGGAAAACATTCCCCAGACCATAATGCTCCCGCCTCCAGCTTGGACCGTTCCGGCAATGGTTGCAGGGTGGTTCCTTTCAGAGGTTTCACGCCTTATACGCCAACGTCCATCTGTCCGATGGAGCATAAAACGCGATTCATCCGAAAACGCAACCTGTCGCCACTCAGTGGACGTCCAGCTGCTGTACTGGCGTGCAAATTCTAGCCTTCGCCGTCGATGAACAGCAGTCAGCATAGGTGCACGAACCAGGCGTCTGCTTCGGAGGCCCAGACGCAGCAATGTTCGCTGAATAGTACTTTGGGAGACACTTTTGGTAGCCCCTTGGTTCATTTTGGTGGTCAGTTGCTCAACGGTAGCCCGTCTATCTGCCCGAACGCATCTCCGCAACCGTCGTTCGCCTCTGTCATCTATGGCCCGTGGTGCACCACATTTGCCACGTCGCTGATTTTGGACAGTCCCATTTTGCCATGCACGGTACACTTTTACCACGGCGGCACGCGAACAGTTCACAAACTCAGCCGTTTCGGAAATGCTTCCACCCTTGGCCCGAAAGCCAATGATCATGCCCTTTTGGAAGTCGGATAAATCGCTTCGTTTCTGCATTACGCCAACGATTGAAATGTTTTCCGAAGCCCTCACACACCCTTTATATACGCTCAACTGCACTGTGCTGCCACCTGCCTTCTGTGATTGGTTATTTAACTCTGACATGGAAAGTACGTGGTGGTCACATTAATGTGACTGGACTGTGTATATATATATATATATATATATATTAGTACTTGGAAATTTTTGAATTCCTTTGGAGAATAAACAAGATTTGGTTCATTAATTTTCCAAGCATAAAACTATAATTTAATTATAAAAGAAATTCCCTTTTACTTTAGCATATACCAGATTTTTAATTTAATATTTGTTTAGCATGCAGAATTTTTGCAGCATCTGATAAACGAAAATAGAGGGTTGAAGTCTGAATGAAATATCCCAATAATAAGGACAAAGGACTTTTTGTAGCACTCATCTTCTTAAGACGAAAAGCAAAATCTAAAATCGCGCAGTTGGTGGGTTTTCTTCGTTCTGTTTCAGCCTTCGTATCTACGTGGGGCTGCTATAGGTCTTTGTGCGGAAGTTGACGCTAAGAAGAGGGTCTTCTGATTAGATAAGAAGGGGGTCTTCAATTAAATTTCTCGTAGTTCGTATCCTACCTTTCTAATACCCGCAGTCCTCCATCTGAACATGGACACCTTGAAGTCCGAATTTTGAATTTGCTTTTGATTTATTTCCTATTTTGTATGAATTTAACGAATATTTTTATAACAAACTCAAGGATTTGTAAACGAGAAACTTTAAAACTTAAATATTTTAAGATTTGCTTCCCTTTTTTAATTTCCCTATCTTTTGTTTCAATTCAAATCAATCCAAAAACATTCTTTATAAATAGATTACGACGCATAAACACAACAAACAAAAAGGAAAAAAAATCTCAAAAGATTCAAATTTTATTGGTCGCTTTAAAGGGGTCTTTTAAGGTTTAATATGGTTTATAAGCAGAGATTAACCATAGAGTTGACTCAGATAGAATACAGATTTTATAGGATATATGAAATAGAATATATATAATTTTATAGGATCCTAGATGAATATACATTTAGAGTGGTAAGGGAACGTTATGTATAGGCATACCTTAATATTTTGGAATCAAAACGGAACACGTTTGCTCAAAAAAGAGACTTTTTGAGAAAATAAAACCTTCTAGGATAAGTGCCTGTGACTGAAAAGACTAAATAAAGAAGATATTAGCAAGGAACAGAAGTGAGTGAAAAGAAAGTTTTGATAATTCAGTTGAATATAACTTAATATTAAAAAGTTATTAGTATATATCACTAGTGTAAACTTTCATTGAAAATTATTTGTTATTTTTAATGTCATCGAAAAATTCGCTGCAGTTTAGTTTACTGTCAATTTAGCAGTTCCTTCACAACTCTTATTTTTTAGGATTTCATGAATACCTTTACAAAAAAGCTTTCGAAATTATTATTTCCTCAAAAAGATGATCCGTGTTTATGATAGTATTTGCGACAATTCCTTCAATTTCAGACCACGTTAATTCACTATTGCTTATCCAAATACAAACGTTCTGCTCCCTCAAAAATGTTTTACCATAACTCAATATATAAGAAAGACATCTGTTATGAAATGCTATAAATACTTATAGGATTATATTCATATTAAACAGTGTATGTTCAGTACTTTTAAAATTCTACCAAGTAACCAGTAAGACCAAGGCAGAATGGCTGATTGCCAGAAGGCAGGGCCTATAACATCGAACAGGGACAATCCTGGTCAAAGCGACATGACTGTTAAGCCTTGTTATATATATTCTGTCTATTTGAAAAAAGAAAAAATACATGCTACCGGCAATGTAAGAAATTCGGCATTATGTAGAATATCTAGGCATTTTAAAGGATGCCGAATACTGGGTGGAAATGTAAGAAACGATTGACATTTCATACATTTCCTAGACATCCTGCAGAATGCCAAATGACAAAACGTCAAATTTTGAATGTCCATACATTTAATATATTCATACAACAAACCCTCCATACATAATTTGTATAGTTAATGCATTCGTTCCATAATTTCATACATTGTTTTCTTTAATAAGGGAGACATAAATTTTGTTTATTTATCTTTACGTATTTTGAATAGCACTCTTTTGTTATTTTTTCAAAATAGCATTTTTCTTTTTGAGGAATGTCCTTCTTTTAAAAAATAACCTTATCAAGACCTTTTTTCGTATTTGTCTAAACAGATACATTGTACAGGCTCCTAAGATATTATATACAGTGTTTAGGGAAAGTATATTATAACTCTCATGTTTCATATTCTGCCTGGAAACTCCAAGTGTTATAATGTTATTCTCTAAAGATGCTGAACGTTTTAAATAGTTATATTGTAAATGAGATGCATTTTTATTTCAGTCTCTTCGATTTAAAAGAAAAAAAAATTATATTCTTAAGAAATATTTCTATTACTTTTCAGAAGCTTAGTTTATTAATCCATAACGCATTTAATTTAAAAGATAAATATCTTTTATTTTGCCGAACGGCAACAGGTTTGAAAGAAAAAAGAACAACGTAAAATATTCTTTCAAGACTAATAGCCTTTTTGGGTTAACAGCATGTAAAAGCTTTAAAATTCTTAAAATATTTTGCATGCGTAGAAGTAAAAACTGGAGATTATCACAGGGAATCTCAGAAATGAAAGGGATGTTGAAGGAAATTTATCTTAAGAAACACCTCATGCTAAGTTTAATAGCGAATATCATTTTTTCTAAACTGACACTTACTTTATGATCGCTCTTTGGAAGAAAACATGACTGATATATAAATCAAGTAATAAAATTCCGGAGATATAACAGCATAAAAGAAATGTCATAAAGCGATTTATCTATATTTTAGAGTCTGTTCAGATAAAATGACTGAACGAATCTCTAAATCATGTTCTTGTCCTTGATAAATGTAGGTTGAAAAACAGGCAGAAAACATTGAAAACAACTATAATCTGCAGAATTTGAGAAATTTTATTCGACACATTTGTGTTGACTAATAGGCGTTATTTCCTTTCATAAAAACATAACTGAAACGAAGGAAATTGCCAGTAATTACTATGAAAACTATATTATCCATAAAATAATAATAATAATAAATAGACACCTGATTATCCGGGTTAATGCCTGGGAAGCATGTAACGGATGATTGAAAAAATCCAGACTATCAATTTTCATGGGTATCGCAGGCGTTTATTTCTTAAAATAATCAGGTTTTGCTTTGTTTTTGCGAGTGGTTGAATATTTGTCGAGTTTCATTGCGTATTTTTTGAAGTGTTATTTTACCACTGATTCCATCTCCTGTTGTCGACGAAGTCCACTAGAGTTTCAAAAGAAGTTATTGCTGTCTCGGGTCTAATGTAATTATCGGTATCTTCTTCGCTTCCAAAAAAAAAAAAAAAATTTTTTTTTTACAATTTCCAGCTGTAGCAATTTTTGCAGATGAAGACATCCGGATTAAATACGAATAACTTCATCATATCACTTTCATCAATTTACATTCCATAGATCACTAGTATAGCAAATCTTAAAAAAAAATATGGCCACATATTTAATACTCTGTAAACGTGAGTTTTACACTCGAAGCACACACATTTTTTTCTCTTCGCTTTCTAATATTAGGTCAGCCACAATTAAGGTATTATCCGATTTCAAAGAGAGATAATACATTTAATATTCACATTTATATAAATAAAGAAGAGTGTACATGTGTTTGTCTTTGATGTAAATCTGCAGTTTTATTCCGATCTTGGTCAAACTTGACTTTTAAAACAAGAGGAAAGTCATTGTCCCACGGGGTTTGCACTCTTCAAATACATATGTTTTTTGCTAGTTTAATAAAATTTTGATTAAAAATTTCGCCATTAAAAGCTTTGTTTTGCCAGTCTGTAAAGCGTAAGATATTTATGTTTCAAATTTAATGAAACAACTTATCGATATAAAAGAAATGCGTTGCTACTGGGTAAAAGAGCAATATAATTTTTGTCTTTCGAATTTAATAAAGAAACTTAAGTATTTAAGAAAACTGTATTGGCACTGTGCAACGTAAGATATTTAATTTTTTTTCAAACTTATTCTCTAATTAATTAACAAACTAAGCGATATGAAAGCAATAAACGAAGATTCAACTATTATTAATTTTAATTATTATTAAATACTAGCTAAAGCCGTGAAATTACACTAACTGGATTAATTAAAGTCACCCCTATATATATATATATAGAGAGAGAGAGAGAGAAACAGTCCGTTTTTGTATGTGTGTGTCATTCACAGAAATCTACATTTTTATTCTGATCTTGATGAAATTTTGCACACTTGAACTTTAAAACTGTGTACTACTACTACTCGCCCCTGAGCAGGCTCCCGATCAAGGTTATTCTCTATACGAGATTTCTATCTACTTATCGGAGTTTATCTACTTCAGGCCAAATACCAGCGGAGGGCTGGGATGACAGTACAAACAGCATTATTGTGTTACTAATAAATAATAATACACTGCTGGACCTTGAAAATGCAACACCGAAGGAGTGGACAGAAATTTATACAAATTTTAGAGTAGACGCACGTCACTGAGTTATGCGAATGATGTGAAATGCGCAGCTTTCCGACGCACGAGAAGTAAGATATACACTGGTGTGCAAAAATTAAGGACGAAGTCGAAAAATTAGCATATCAGCTGAACGAAGAGGCAGAGCGGACAGAAAGACCAATCAGGAGATTAAGTAAGGTGATGTACGGTAGCACATGCGCCGATATGCAGGTAGACGTAATGGGGGAGTGTCTGAGTAGTATAAAGCATGTTGTCGGTGTAAGATCAGTATTTCTGGCAAAGAGATTGCACGCCGTATAGCAGTTAAAATCACACCGAGTTGCTGCCTCAGCGAGAAATGGCGAATAATCAATCTGTTAGACGACATGTGGATGCTTTTACCCGAGGTCGAATCATTGGGAAGTTGGAGGAAGGCCCCAGTGTGACAAGTGTGGCTGCAGAGTTCGGAATTGCTCACAGCATCGTTTCACGACTTTGGAGACAATTTCAAACTACAGGAACAGCTATCCGGGGGTTTAGTGTGGGATGTGATTATCCGGGGGTCATGTGTGGGATGTGATTGAACGCCGTTTGCAAACTCTGCCCTTGCCTCGTTCAGAAGACGAACTGTGGCAAATGGTTGAAAGGGAATGGAGAGCCATTCCTCAGGACACCATCCGCACTCTTATTGACTCTATGCCTAGACGTGTTTCTTCGTGCATCGCTGTCCGCGGTGGGCCTACATCCTACTGAGCCTACTATATCCTACTACATTTTAAAATTTATCGAATTTACGCAGTATCTATGTGTATCAATACATCACAATATAGTGTAAGTATCTACTTACCTTAGTGTAAGTGTCTACATATATCAGTGCATTGTATCCATGTGTAAGTTATTGTAGAATAATAGAATAATTTTATTAAGTTGTTTTTATGTGCATATCGTACCCAGTTATTAGTGTCAATGTATATTAGTCTATAGTATATTGTGTCGCATTTTGTAGTATATTAATGTGTCACATTATTAGTGTCTATGTATATAAGCGAACTGTAAACATGCCAACTTTGTATATACGTAATTATGAGTATATTGTACTTACGTAGTAGTGTCTACGTCGTTAAGTGTATAAGTGTCTATGTAAATTTGTGTATCAGCGTCCATAAGTGTACTAGAATCCCTCTATAAGCGTATAAGTGTCTTCCTCGTATTAATGTATATGTATAAAATCGCATAAGTATCTAAGCACGCAGTGAATACGCACTTCTCTATCAGGCGCATTGTGTAAATATGTTATAAGTATATTAGTGTCTTCTTGTATATTTATGTCTATTTGTAAAAGTTTCAGGTACAGATAATTGCAGGGTTTGGACAGCACCCGAGTAGTCATTGTAAGCCGTCCGGGTGTCCCGCCCTGCTGTAACCTATCATCTATCCTACTGAGCCAACGCCGTTCTCACTCTGTATTCTGACTATCACTTTGAAATAAAGATCACTTATTGCTGCTTGGTGCCTCTGTCTTTTTTCCAAAATTTCATCACTTTCTGACCACACCTTCTTGGTGTTGCATTTTTAGTGTCGAGCAGTGTAATAATAAAAATATGAGCAAACAAGGCTCTTGAAGAATGTACAATTTTTCAGCAGACAGACATTATTAAGGTGTTGTACAACTAATTAACAGAGTAATGCAATACATAAAGTGGGGACAATGTATGTGATATGTAATATAAGTGCACATTATTCCAGACAATTCCTATTCCAGACACTACCGCAGACAGTAAAAATGCACATTTTAATTCCCGATATACTTCTGGGTTACATAAAATGCATGTTGAAATTAAGAATGAGATGATACCACTAGTGAAATGACATGAGCATACAAGGCTGTTGAAGAAAGAACATGATTGTAGAAACATCATTGTGGTTTGTATTACAATTGATCATAGTATTCTATGACATAAGATGAAGGCACACTGCTTGTAGACAATGAATGCTTGTGACTTCTAGATGAAAATGAAGATCACCGTATGGGAGGGAGCACTATATCATACACATGGTTAACTAACTATACTTGGCCTTGCTCAAGAGTCGGCCCGCCGGAGAGTTTGTTTGTTTACGCTTCGGACAAGCAAAGGAAAAACAAGCTTTGCGACAAAAAATGCGAAAAAAATATGTTTGCTTTCTTTCTAAATAGAATTTACAGTTTTATTCGACCTTGGTAAAATTTTGGACAATTCACCTTGAGCCGAAATAAGGGAAAAGTCCCTGTCCACCTGAGACTTCGAAAAAATTACCCCCGTCCCCCTAAATGAAGCCTCTTTACTCTGTGTAAATCGCAGGAAACGTGAGATGGGTCAGATAGTCAATAATATAACATGGATTTGTAAGTTAGCAACTTGGATTCATTTCTTGAATACAGTATCTTTCATGGCAGTTAAGATAGTACTATCAACTCCTAGGTATACCTGCTATCTAGTACCCTAGGTATACCTGCTACGGCACGATGTACAGTGTTTTGAATAACATTCACAGTCAACTGACGAATTGCATTTTTAAAACTGTAGATTTTAGGTGGGGAATGAATGAAAACTTTACCCCATCAATAAAGGTCTCATACATTTCCCGGACAACTTCTTTCCCGTCTTCGAACATTCAGCAGCTATCATTTAATTCCCCACACCTGTAGGGTAGATTTGGACGATCCGCTTCGGAAGTGATTCAAATAACCGATTTACATTACTAAACGAACTTCCTCCGATTACAAAAAAAAAAAAAAAAAATCGGAGTTGTAGCTACTTTACAGTTTGCTACCAGCTCTTATTCGAAGCGTGTCAGGAATAGAGATCTGCTATTCGCTCTCGAACTGATTCAATTTATTAAGAGAATGAACTCTCGGTTCGCCAAAAAAGAGCTGAACTTTTGTCAGAAGTTGTAGAGACATTAGGTTATTTCGCAGCAGGAGACATGAAAAATAAGCAACGCCTTCGCCGGGAATCGAATCACGGACCTCTCGGTTACGCGTCGAGCATGCAGACCACTACACCACGAAGGCATGCGAAGAAGGCGGGAGAAATACCTTATAAAGTATGCAAGGAAAGTTCAGTTCCCAAGTGGGATTTTACTAGTTTAATTCCAATATCCAATCTTAGAACCCCACGAACACTAACGAGCGAATAATCGCTTTAAGTGTGAGAATAAACACGTAAGACGTAGGAAGGGTTAACTACCCTTTATTTCTCAGAATAAATACAATCAACTTCTACTCGGAGTATACACAAAGCCTCTACTTGGGCATGAATTGACATAATTATGAATTCAAACAAAAATAACTTAACTAAAGCTATCTGAAAGATAAGCTTAACTAAAGCTATCTGAAAGATATAGCCGAAGCTATCAGGTTTCTAAGTAGTAGGCCCCTAAATATTAATTAAATCGGCAAAGCCAAGCAAGGGCCTAAAGTATGGCCGAGCGTGGTAGCTAAGAGAGAACGTAGCCAAAAGACAGACGCGCGTTAGTCAGGAAAATCAGACTCTCTCTCTCGAAGTCGGCAAAACATCAACTTAAATAGTACTCTTCATCATTTGCATTAACTGCGTCTCTGAAATTATATTCTGGTAGGAAATTGTAAGCTCAAATTAGAATTGATAGAAAAGGTGCATTACTTAAAATAACTGTTAATAGTGCATTACTTAAAATAACTGTTAATAGTGCATTACTTAAAATAACTGTTAATAAAATTAGGATAAACCTTACACCCATTTTAGGAGATAAAAGAATATTTATCCTTGTATGTGAACATGTGAACAGTGAGTTTAATTTTCATTATTTCTCAAAATTTCTGAAAAAATTTTATTCTAGAATTTTATTGTTAGTTCTGTGTAGAAAGAAGGTTTTAGATAACCCTAAAACTACGGTTGAATGAAATCAGTTCAGGGAATTAGTTTGGTTGAGTATATTCTTCCGGTCTCACCGGTCTTTCGATTCTTTTCGTTCTTCGTTCCAACTTCGTTAACTGTTCTTGATTCACCCTTCATTCCGGATCTTTTTCATTTCTGATTTTCATTAACGTGATTGTTGGTGAGTGGTTTGTCATAAAAGAGAACCGACATTTCAGAGAGAGAATGGATCTGATCCGATTCTATAAAAGAGAGGTTTTGCCCCCACTTCTACTGCAGAGAGGATGTCTTTATGGAACTAGCTGTGATTCACGTTACACGTGGGGAAAACTTCAAAACTTCGAATGTAGCCAGCCTGTTTAACGAGATTTGAAGGCTGCTATCAAAGGATCTGAGCTACCAAAATTCAAGAATTTTAACGCCTGGCTGCTGGCGAACCTAGATATTATCATGATTATGTGGACCAGGATATCATGATTATTAAATCAGATCTGATGACCATCAGCTCCAGATCAGATTATAAGATCTAGCTATAGATTATCAACATCATCATGATTATTTAAATCATTATCAGATCTAGATCTAGATTATCATGATTATCTAGATCAACATCTAAATCATCATCAGGATCATCATGATTATCTAGATCGACAGTCATCCTGATTATCTAAGTAATTATCATATCTAGGTTCGAATATTAGACTGACATCGATGTAGATTATCATGATTATCCAAATCAACGACAGCAAGATGCTGTATTGAAGAAGCGAGGGTTGTTTTGCAAATCTAAAATACTGACTATTTATCTAACTATGTATTTGTGTACTACTATGTACAATAGATATGTTATCCTACTTTGAAATCAGGTAACAATAAATATCACACCCTATATGAATGACAAATCAGTTCAATTTCTTTTGAACGGTAATGAAAACTTTGTATTGGTGTGTGGAAATTACTTTTTACATTTTAGCTGCTTTCATGTTTTCAAAATGAAAAATAAATAAATAAGAAGTAAATAAATAAATAAAATGTGAAAGGTTTCAGATTCTAACGGTTATTCAAAACGTTTTGTTTTGTTTTTACGTTCTCGCTGAGCTCGCGTTCTATTAAATATACTATTGCAC
>KK116532.1:54654-80338 GCA_000611955.2 Stegodyphus mimosarum | reverse complement strand
CTTTCCACTCGTTTTAGCTTTATTATTAAGCATCGTTTTCTTCGCACTTATGTCACATACAGTTAAACAGAAGAATGACAAAATTTTTAAAAGCTGCATAGTGGCATATGTTTAGAATTCCCTATACATTGTCAAGTGTTGGCACACACTTTTATATTGTTTTCAGTCTTTTTTCAGTTTATCATATCTGTATTCAGACTTTTCGAGACTAATAGCCCCTTTTGGGCTAAAACAAACTATCTGCTGTCTGCGACTTATCCATGATAATATTTTTTATTTTAAATTAGAGGTAAAAATTAAAGGTGTGGTTTATACACGGGGGAATACCGTAAATTATAAACATAGAGAGTCCTTCTTTATGCCTCAAGATCACATGGAAGAGATGTATTTCCCTTAATTATTCAAGCATTTTAATTAACATTAACACTTCATTCTATTCAGAACACACTTCTGGGAGATGCACTTTGGCAAATCATCTATCAGTTCTTGAGAATTCTTGTGCACCTGTGCCTTACATATCGGTATAGTTATTGCTGTTGAGGTTGTATTCCGAATGGTCGAACAATTATAACTGAATGCATCGGGGGTATTGGCAAAGACCCTTCGACCATTTATGCTTCTCATAACATAGAACAAAGCACAGGGGCGACGGAATTACACCTATAAGAAAAAGAATGTTCCCTCTTAATTTTGACTGACAAGATCTGGACGTTCTCCAGTTTCTCTTACCCTACCGCGAAGCCTCAAGTGAGGTCTTTCGGCTCACGGATATTTTAAGGCCTCCATATTGCCGAAATATTTATATAAACATCTAAACCTCATCCGGGATTCAAATCCAGGTACTATGATATGGCTACCAGCGTTGCTAATCACTATATGAATCAAGATGGTATTTAAATAGAGTATTTCAAATGATAAAAGTTCTTGACCTGACGACATTTGTTTATGAGTTCTGTGCTAAAAGTTACTCCTGTATAGCTAAAATAAGTAAATAAATAAATAAAATGTAAAAGTAAATAAATAAATTCGAAATGTTTTCATACCAAGCTATTTAATGCTTGCTTTAAAATGCAATTTAACCGAAAGAAGTTATTAATATTAAATTTTGAAACATGATTCTTAGCAGCAAATGTTGTAGTAGGAGCGTCAGGAATACTTTACTTAAATTATAGGAAAAAAAAAGAAAGTGATGAAGGATGCGCTGATATTTTAAAATTAGATAGTTTGCAGTGATCGATTCCGAAGAGAGTCTTCTGCACAACGTTGCCATTGCTCGCTTTGAAATCCTTGAGTTTGTTAATCAAAAATTCGTTAAAGTTTTACAAAATATGAAATCGATAACAAAACAAATTCCAAATTTCAAATTTGGGCTTCCATGGCTCTGCGTACCGTTGTTTTATCACAGTGTGAGAAACATGCATACATTTATGCAGTTTCTTTATTATTTAATTTCTTTAAGTATAATTCAGGACGATAAAATTTGGTGGCAACAATTTGAAAAGAGAAACAACGCTTTTAGTGAATCAACGCAAAATGCCACACGAAATTAATAGTCCTTCTTAGGCAAATTGCCCCTTTTAAGAAGGACTATTAATTTCGTTTGGAACTATTAATTGAAAGACTATTAATTTTAATATCATGTTCTTCGCTCTTAAACCATGAAATTCAGTTCAACAGCCGTATTGCGAAATAATTTTTAAATGAGCATATCTTTAGAATTTCAGATACACAGTCTCACGCGCTGGAGATAAAAACGTTTTTTGTTAATCAAAATTTCGTTAAAATTTCACAAAGTATGAAATAGATTATAAAGCAAATCCCAAATTCTAAATTTGGCTTCCAGATGCCCATATTCGGCTGGAAACGTACGTTATTCAAAATTTGATGGCTTTAGGTACCGTTGTTTTACCGGTTTCCGCCGAAAACATCGCAGCAAAAATATCGCGGACGAAAACGTCGCGGAGTAAACAACGCAAGGCGAAAACGTCGTGCTACAAAACATCGTGAGAGAAAATAAAGCAAAGAGAAAACATCGCATATCTAAAACATCGTGGTACAAAATATCGTGGTCGAAAATAAAGCGGTTCAAAAACTTCGTAGTTTAAAAACATCGTGTTCAAAAATATCGTGGTAAAAAATAAAGTACCTACAAATCATCGCATGACGATAACATCGCACACAATGCGTTTTGCAGGTTTTCTGGTTTAAAACTGTAAATGCATATTCGCATAATGATTTGGAAGCACAAGAAGGAAAGAGGGATATTTTTACTTCTATATTTCATATTTTTGAATGAACTAGTAAATTTTGTTTAAAAAGTAAGAAGGACACGTAAGTATTTAAATATTGAAAACGAGTAGAAAATTAATTTTAAATTTATATAGTTAATTAACAAAGGTCATTAATAAATTAATCTTTTTTATAAAGTTTTACTGATTTTTCATGAAAAATACGGGCTAAAATGTTTAGAAAAAGGGAGATAAATAACTGCATGAGGTAACCTCAATAAAAATTGCTTAGTTAATCATCAAATTATTTTCTTTCACGTCTGTAACCTAATGTCGTTTTAGTGAAAATTACATTTTGTTTTGTTTTCGTTTATTCTTAAAGAATCGTTAACATTCTCATATATAGCGTGCAAGCAATTATTTGGATGTCGATTTGTTAGTTATGAAGAAAGTCATTGCATAATATGTCAGTATGGGATTTGATTTATTGGATTATGCCAAAGCGCACTAGGGGCTTAAGAGGAGAGATGCCTTTGTAGAGCACTTTCTCGTGAACTGGCACATATTCACGTTATACGTTAGGAAAATCACGAAAATTTCATGCAACCAGCTCGTTCGCCTAATCGAAATACCAGTCTTCAGCGATTTTACCTCTCAGGAACTAGACGCCAGTTCCTCAGCTGAATATTAACGGAAACTAGTTCGTTTTACATCAGTCAGTTGGAAGACTCAAATTTAAAATTATACTCAGAAAATTTAAATTCCTGCTTTTTTTTTTTTTTACTCTGCAGACCTTTTTTTAATTATCCGTAAAATTTATAAAAGAAGATTAATTTATTAATGACCTTTGTTAATTAACTGTGCAAATTTAAAATTCTATTAAGTGCTATAAGTTGCATTCATTTTCTACTCATTTTCAATTTTTAAATACTTACGTTTTCAACAAAAATCTATTAGTTCATTTAAAAATATGAAATATGGAAGTAAAAATATCCATCTTTCCTTCTTGTGCTCCCAAGTCATTATGCGAATATGCATTTACAGCTTTTAAAACCTTAAAAAAGCATGTGTGTGCTATGTTATCATCATGCGATGATTTGTAGGTACTTTATTTTTTACCACGCTATTTTTGACGACGGTGTTTTTAAACTGCGAAGTTTTTTAATCGCTTTATTTTCTTCCATGATGTTTGAACCCCGACGTTTTCGCTTTGCGTTGTTTTCTCCGCGACGTTTTCGGCTGTAACCGTTTTATCACAATGTGAGAAACATATATATATTTATGCAGCTTCTTCATTATTTATTTCTTTAAATACAATACAGGGCTCTAATGTTTGGTGGCAACAATTTGAAAAGTGAAGGAACGCTTATAGTGAATCGATGCGAAATGCCAAAAGGAAATTAATAGTTCTTCTTGGCAGATTGCCCCTTTGGACTAAAAACTGAAAGGTTTCAGATTTAAATGGTCACCAAAAGAGTTTGTGAAAGTTTTTTTTTACCCTCTCGCTGAGTTCGCATGCTACCAGTCCGCTGCTAAACTCACTGCTACTCATCCATTTTTTTGGACTTTTAACTTTAGTATTAAGCATAATTTGTTTTCCCACTTACGCAATATACAATTCAACAGCTAAATTGTAAAAATTTTAAAAGCAACATAGCAGTAAACGTTTAGAATTCCTGATGCATATTTTTCTGCTTTTTTTTTTTTTTTTAGTCTTTTCTCAGTTCATCATATCAATGTGGAATTTTCTTACTAAGATGGCTTTACAAAACTTTATTTTACTTTCTTATTATTAAATTTTAACGTGTTTACTTTATTTATTAAATATCACGTTCTTGGCGCTTACGTCACATAAAATTCGATGCAACAGCAAAATCACAGAATATTTAAAAACAGCATGTTTTTAGAATTTCCGATATCTGGCGCGCTGAAGATAAATTTTTTCACCGTACAGTGTTTCCTCTGCTCTCTTTGAAACCGTTGAGTTTCTAAATAAAAAATTTGTTGAAGTTCTACAAAATACGAAATATTCAATGAAATAAATTCAAAATTTGGGCTTTCAAATGCTTATGTTCGGGTTGTGGACTACGTTATTTAAAATTTGATGGCTCTAGGTACCGTTGTTTTTCCCAATGCGAAAATATGAAAATACGTTCATGCAGACTATTCATTATTTAATTTATTTAAATATAACACATGGAGATAATGTTTGGTGGCAACAATTTGAAAAGTGATTCAACACAAAATGCCATTTCGAAACTGATATCCCTTTCGGTAATGTTACTAATGTCCCTTTTGGGCTAATTATTAATGACAATTAAAGAAAACAAATCTGTTCACTATGTAATGAAAATTAAATAAAAATGTCAGCGTTTGAAACACTTTTGGAAAACCCAATTTTCAGTTGAAAAAAAAATACTGAAGTTTAAAAATTCTTAGATATTTTTAGAAAGGTTCTGGATTTGGGACACTTATTGCATCTACACACTTTTCCGACAGCAAAACATTTTTAGTAAACCAAGTTTTCAGTTTAAGAAAATTAATGAAGTGGAAAAAATTTAGGCACTTTTAGAAATATTCTAGATTCTAGATTTAGAAATATTCTAGATTAGATTCTTTGGACGTTTTTGGATCTCCACACTTTTCCAACAGTAAAACACTTTTAGTGAGCTAAGTTTTCAGTTAAAATCGCTTACTGAAGACGAAAAATTTTGAGACATTTTTGGATTTGGGGCATTTTTAAATTTAGCACTTTTGGTCATATTTGGATCTAGACACTTTTCGAAAGAGTAAAACACTTTTGGTAAGACAGGGTTTCAGTTACGAACATTTAATAAAGTTGAAAAACGTTACACACTTTTGAATGGATTTCGCACTTATGGACACTTTTGTATCTCGACACCAAGACAAGTTTTCGATTAAAAAAATTTATTAAAGTTGAAAAGTTTTTATGCTTATTGGGAAAGCTATTAAAGTTTGAACATTTTTGAATCTAGCACTTTCCCAACAGCAAAACATTTTTGATAAGCCAACTTGTCCGTTAAGAGCATTTAATGAAGTTGAAAAATTTTTAGACACTTTTGAATTTTGGATATTTTTGGATGTGGCACTTATGGATACATTTGGATCTAGGCACTTTTCCAACAGTAAACCACTTTTGGTAAGAAAAGCTTTCAGTTAGGAACATTTACTAAAGTTGAAAAACGTTTTCACATTTTTGGGATACTTTTGGAATTTGGACAATTTGAATTTAGCACTTTTGGACACACTTGGCTCTATACACTTTTCCAATAGTTAATTACTTTTGGTAGGAAAATTTTTCAGTTAAGAGCATTTACTGAAATTGAAAAGAGTTTAGACACTTTTGAAACGTTTTTATATTATGGATGCTTTTGGATTTGGCACATTTAGACACTTTTGGATCTAGGCACTGTGCACTGGGTTTTTTCATTTAAGAAAACACTTTTTTTAGTAAGCCAAGTTTTCTGTTAAAACATTTACTGAAGCTGAAAACGTTTTATAGAATTTTGAATTTTGGACATTTTTGGATTTAGCACTTTTAGACACATTTGGATCCAGACACTTTTCTATCAGTAAGGCACTTTTACTAAGGCAAGTTTTCAATTAAAATCTTTTACTGAAGTTGAAAATTTTTTAGACACTTTTGAAAAGTTTTTTGATTTTGGACATTGCTGAAGCTAAACACTTTCTAAAAATAAAACATTTTTGATCTGGATACTTTCTTTGAAAAGTAAAGAGAATATTTTTGGTAGCCATTGACAACCATTATTTATGACTTTCCCTTTGTTAGCGTAAAAGATTAATTGTCAACAGCAAAGGAAGGTCGATTGGTCTTTTGATGTTGCCGAAAATGTCAGTATCTGACAGGTTGATTCCAACGTGAAACTACCAGGTGTTTGTCAGACAGTCTCGTCAAACGCTTTTGGAAAGCCAAATTTCAACTTCATTTACTGAAGTTGAAAATTTTTATACACTTTTCGGACGCTGCTATATTTCGGACAGTTTTGGATTTAGTGCTTTTGGATACTTTTGCAATGGTAAAACACTTCTGATAAGTTAAGTTTTCAATAAGAACATTTACAGCTGTTGAAAACTTGCTCAGGCACTTTAGGAACACTTCTGTATTTCGGACAGTTTAGGATTTTGCACTTTTTCACATTTTTGGATCTAGACAGTTTTCGAACGGGAAAACCCCTTGGACAATTTCTGAAGAAGCCACGAATCCATAGCCAGCAGCAATATTAAAGACAAATTGTCTCAATGGATTTTACCCACTGTGTAGCGACAGTTTTTGCCACCCGGGCCGGTCCTTGATTTTACCGCATGTGGCGGTTCTTGAATTTACCACGCCTCTTGATATATAAATATATAGCTAAAAATTGTGGAATTGACATAATAGAAAGAAATTAAAAGTTTATTTTTAAAGGAAAAACTTCTTTCAACATTTTAAGGTTATATTATAATTTAGTTTGCTTCTTTGTTCTCAAAACCCACCATCACATCGTAGAGGTCTACTTGATTGCTCCAGCTGCTGTTATGTATATATTATGGATAGATATTTTTAATACAAAATAAACATTTATATTTCTAGGATAATTTCTATTTAGGAAACTCTCTTCACAATTAGCAGCGCTAATGGCTGTTGCGAGAAAAGTCTGCACTAGTATTACAATATTTGCAAATTTGTTCTGGAGATTTTATTTGAGAATAAACTTCATCAATTTAATTCGGTATGCGATTCGAGAATCTCATCATTCTTTAATCTTGAGATCCACATGAGTTGTTCTTATAAAATAATGCTCCCCCCCCCCCCCCCCAAAATGGGCCGCCTGGAGCGGACCATCACCTCCAGCCCTTTGTAGCTGTACGCTAAGTCATTTCTTTCTAACTATGCTGCTGGATCTGACTGAATCACTTGAAATTTCAGTTTCAATTGTGTTGCTAGTTTTGAAAACCGATTGCTTGTTGAATTCTTCCCTGACAGAACCAATTTTTGTAACTTTCGCTACAATCATGTGCAACAAGTAAAGGCTTGTAAAAGCATTTCGTTTATGCAAAGAAGTTTAAGATTTTAACTTTTGTTCCATAAAATTAAATTTTGCTAGTTTCACAGAAATAATTTTTTAATTAAAAGTTCGTTTGAATTGCCGAGATAGATTATTCTTATATGATGATGTATATTCCCCAGCCTTATAAATGGAAAATAAATACATATTGTCACAAAAATTGCTTCAAATTTTCAATTATGAATCAATGGTGGAGCTGGAGCTTATGGCGCCCAGGGCGGTCTTTTTGTCTGTCCTCTGAGTGCATACGAAAAAGAAAAACAAATATATAAAATATTAAAACGATGTACAGGGAAATAATTATAATCCATGCGTTAATATGTAAAACAAAACTTTGAACTCCATAATTTCAGAGTGTTATTTGTTTGTTTTACTGTTAGCAAAATTGTCGATGACATTCTAGAAGTTTGTTTCACTATTCCAGCTGATTTTTCGAAGCAGTACAATATTTATTAAATACTAGCTGCTCATTTTTAGGTCTTAGCTGCTTCTAAACCGATTTGTATCTAGAAAAATTTCTTACGTAACAAATAATTTTTCAGCAGTTGGGAGGAAAATTCGATGTAGAATTGCAGTTCCTATTTTTTGTTTACTATAGTTTGGAATTTTCTTTTGAAAACTATTTCAGAATAAATTATAAAGTTAATAGCGACTGTCCTTCCACCTCGCGGATTCGTTTTCTAATTTCAGTAATAGAAATGAAATTCTGAAATAATTCTCTCTCAGTGATGAACTATGCATTATTCATGAGATCAAGATCATCATTTAACTCTTATTCGTATTTCTTATTCAAAACTTTCGACAGAGTAAGTAAAGCTATCGAAGTCTGTGCCCAGTGTAAAACCAATTCTCTCTAAAACAATTTTGTATGACTATTCGGTATCTCGTTATTCTTCACCTCATCTATTATCGAGTGGGCAAGATGGGTGATTGCTGGTAATTAAATATAAGGCCAAATTCCGAACAAGAAGTTGGTTTAATTATACTACTTTCATTACATGAATATGAACCAATACGCATTTTTTAGCCCTTCGTAGAAAATTTTACTCCTCCACGAACACATCCCTAAGATAATCATAGTTAATTATCTCAATTATTCTTTCTGCTCCTAAGATCCTTATGACTAACAATGCCACCACAAAAGTATGAGAAGTACTGCCCTCTCCGTCCCGTCTACCTACATTACTGTATTGAATAGTTGATATTATATAAATAGTTAAGACGACGTGTTTCATTTTGAGGTCGAAAGCTTATTAGTTCTAGATATTGATAATAGATGGCAGCACTACCAACCCTTTGCGAAATAGAATTAAGGACATTCGAATCCTCAGACCTTACAAATGAATCTTTCGCAAATTTATTCGAATCTTTTGAATCCTAACTAAACAGTTAAATATTGGATTTCGAAACAGCAATAAGATTGTTTTCACTGATGTTCAACAGAAATGCTTATTTATAAAAGAGGAACTCCTGCAATTTCATGGATCTAGAATATTTATCATGTGCTCTAATTATGTACTGCACTATTCGGTAAATTTAGTTTATATCTTTCTAATAAATATTGGTGCATTTTATCCGTATTTAAACATCTACATTCTTAAATTTTTTCTTCATCCAGTGCAGATTTTTTTGCATTAAAAATAATTTTGCTTTAATTAAAACTTTTAATACACTAGGCGTCACGTTTGCTCGCGATTACTTTGATAACATTAACCGAATGACAACATTAAATAATAAGAAAAAATTATCATTCAAAATAGCAACGAACTTGAACTAATTTAATGTAAAAAATCTCAAGAAGCAGATATACAGATATTTCAGGGCATTTTAATTGAAAAAAAAAAAAAGTTTGTTTTTGAACTGTTCATAATGACTTCAGAATGTTCATAATGCTGTTCATTTATAAACTATTCGTAAACTTTATGTAAGTTGTCTGACCGATGCTATATCCCTAACACACGAAGACATTCATCCCTAAAACACAATATGACAATATAAAATTTTAAATTATATAAAAAAGTAACCTTAGTTTGTCGTAGATGTTTCCAATAAATTTTTTTTAGTGTTGATGTTGTCGCTGAAGGGAAAAAAAATTTAGCAGAATATTTTCTGCTCCTGAAAATGAAAGATTTGTGCTTGATTGCCCTCAAAGCTGATAGAGTTTTCCGAAATCTAAGTAAAACTAAAATCTATTTTTTGCCTCATTTTAAATGTTTGACTGCAATCGAAACCAAGCTGTTCGCGACTTAATCCCCCAAGTGGAGACATTTCTCTGTCACTTGGGAATTGTTATAATCTATTTCGATCTTGCATGGCAAATTTATTTTCTGTTTGGCGACTTTAGTTAAAAAAAAATTGATTATGGTCTGATTATATGAAACAAATTGTTGATCCCAATAAGCAAGTTCAGTTGTCCTCGGCCGCTGAAATCCCTAGCTAAAGCTCTGAGTGTACCCATGTTAGTCTACACATTCAGTATCCTGTAAAATGTTTTGCTATTTTACTTGGGCCATCTGTATTGATAATCTTTGCTGATTAAATTGAAAGAGGTTTTGATTAACCTTAAACTTTGAAAGCGTTTTCTTGGGCAACCGTTAAAATCTGAATCCGTTCAGATTCTTTTTCTTACCACTCCTTTTTTTTTTCTCTACTTCTTGTGAAACAAAATATACATATCAACATATATCAGATCCGTTTAGAATGTATTTAATTCTAATTACTTCTAATAAACAACTGAAGGAACAAGTATTAAAAAACTCATTTTTACTTCCTTGCACGAAGTAAAGGAAGTATTGCAATCGCAAAAATTTTTGGGGTATCATATGTCAACGAAAATACCCATTTTGACCGCTATCGAATGCAATTTAACGATGTTTTTTGAGTGACATCTGTACGTAAGGACAGAATAAAGGACTCTTGTTCCCAAAACGGGTTGCAAAAGGATTTCAAAGGGATTCAGAAGAGATATTTTCGTGTCTTTACGTAACGTACGTATGTATGTGTCTCGCATAACTCAAAGATGAGTAGCCTCAGAACGCTGAAATTTTGAATATAGGACTGCTATAACATGTAGTTGTGCACTCCCGTTTTGGTTGCAATCGGCTACACCAAAGGTATATATATATACACTGCTCAACACTGAAAATGCAACACCAAGAAGGAGTGGTCAGAATTTATGCAAATTTTAGAGTAGCCACTGAGTTATGCGAATGATGTGAAATGCGCAGCTCTCTGACGCACGTGAAGTAAGACATAAGGGAAGGAACGTGCAGAATGGGCAATATTCGTCTCATTATTTCTGCCAGACGAATTATCGAAGAAAGTTGGTTTTTGTCCCGGAGGATACGTATAATAGGAGAGAATGCCAGGCCGCCGCCACTTCCAGATAGACGATTTTACGAGGGGTATGGTGATCTGACTGAGAAGGGCGGGTTGGTCCTTACGTCAAATCGCAGCTGATACCCACATGGATGCGAACACGGTGCATCGGCTATGGCCAACATGATTGGAACACGGAAATGGGGGAAGAAGGAGGGGTGCAGGTGCAGCCAGAGTGACATCAGCACACGTGGATCGACGCATCCGCCGACAAGCTGTGGCAGTCCCGCAAGTCACTTGTACCGCGATTTTGCAGCATGTGCAAGATACCCTGGATGTTCCTGTTTCGAACCATTTCACGTCGATTGGTTGAACGTGGCCTGCACTCACGGCGTCCGTTAAGAAGACTGCTGTTGACCCCACAGCATAGACGCCAAAGTTTAGAATGCTGCCGGACTGGAGCCATGTGGATGACAGAATGGCGAAACGTCGTGTTCTCAGATGCTTCTTCACGCTTCTGTTTATCCAGTGACAGTCGGAGTGGAGACAGATCTAATCCGGCAGTAACTGGGGAACGCCCCACCGCGCGACAACGTGCCATAATGGTTTGGGTCGCTATTGCCTACGATTCCAGGCCACCTCTAGTTCGTATTCTGGGCACTATGACGACCCAACCATACTTGGATAATGTACTGCGGCTGGTGGCAATCCCCTACATTCAGGGGCTACCTAATGCAATTTTTCAGCAGGTGATCGTACAGTGCTCGCATCTGCCAACGTACTGTGCAAGGTATACAGATGCTTCCCTGGCCACCGTACTCTCCTGGCCTGTCACCAATCGAACATGTGTGGGATGTGATTGGACGCCGTTTGCAGACTCTGCCCCTGCCTCGTTCAGAAGACGAACTGTGGCAAATGATTGAAAGGGAATAGAGAGTCATCCCTTAGGACACCATCCGCACTCTTATTGACTCTATGCCCAGACGTGTTTCTTCGTGCATCACTGTCTGTGGTGGTCCTACATCCTACTGAGCTGATGCCGTTCTCACTCTGTATTCTGACTATCATTTTGAAATAAAGATCACTTATTGCTGCTTACTGTCTCTGTCTTTTTTCCAAATTTCATCACTTTCTGACCACTTCTTCTTGGTGTTGCATTTTTAATGTCGAGCAGTGTATATATAAGATTTTATCTGGATAATTTCCATCTCACCCAGGTTTCAGCAAATTCACAATAAGAAGGCTTTAGAAATTGAATTAAACAGTTATGGAACAAATTCATTATCACAAAAAAGAGAAAGCGAGCAACTACTTCAATATTTTATTATTCTATTGTAATTTAATTAGGCAGGAACTCCTTAGTGCTACCGCTTATCAAGAAGTCAATACAAATGCTAAAATTCTTCAAAAGAATTTCATAGCTTTACATAGAAAACTTAAAATTAAACCCAGCAGCTACTTTAATAAACTCTCTAATGTTTACGGGCTTCCAAAATTTCACAAAACACCAGTAAATTTCAGATTCATTGCTAATGCTACAAAAATGTTTTTGATATTAATTGCTAAGATTTCGAAAACCTTTACACCACTTTACCATTAGAAGAAATATTTGAAAGCCTTCTTACTCTGCCTGATTTGTTTACGCTAATTCTTACAATAATCTCCAAAGAAAAATGGAAACTTTACTTAAAATTGTATTGTTTAACAATTACATAAAATTTAATAAAAAATTTTCAAACAAGTATGAGATACACCAATGGGCTGGAGCAGCTCATCTGCCAATTGTAATCTTTTTCTCTTCACACAAGAATATAAATTTCAAAAATCACTTAATTTGAATCATCGCAATTATTTTTGCAACGTTTACAGATATGAAGATAACATTATTGCAGTCAATAACTTTAATAAAACAGAAAATGCAAATATACATCCAACAAGCCTTAATAATACTAGCCCGCAGCAACAAGAAATTGTCTATCGTGATTTGCAAATTTTAAACTGCAAAAATGTCAGAGTCTATGATAAAAGAAGAGATTTCAACTTTCGCACCTTAAAACTCGTCGGTTTGGAATCTAACATCTGCAAGAAAATTATAATTGATATTATTAATACGAAATTCTTAAAATCAGAAGAATTTTCAATGAAACAGACTATCTTCAAGAAGAAATACAAATCTTATTAATATCCTCTTAGAAAATCAAATTCCAAAGTTCACAATTTCGCACAGTTTTTAAAAAAAGCTGGCATTAAATTTATTTTCTAAATTACTTGTTTACAGTGAAATGATATCCCTCCCCGAAACCTGAAAAAGAGGTAACTAGTGAATAACTTTTACGAGTAATTTAATATGTATATATAATTAAATTTCTCTTTTCTCTTTGCATTTGGCTAGAATTAAAAGAATAATATTCTTCGCGCACTATATGGAATTTCTGGCCATTCTATGCTATATACTAAACAAAAGAGCTTATTTCTATTTCTTAAGACGTTTTTATAACTAGATTGCGTGAAGAATTACAGCTTTTTTAACCTTTATTTCCTTTTCCCAAGAATTTAAAACGACGCCATGTTGTCACTTGCTGTCTCTTCCTAGAGAACAACCTCCCCCTCCCCCGTTCCGGTTTAACCACAAATTGCTTCACACCAAGTAAGCGCGGGCATTTAAAATGGTTTTATATCCTTTGCTATTCGATAGTGGAAGTTTTTTTTATCATTTTCTGGACTCCCCCATTTTCAAGGTTCGTTTAAAATTCTGCCAACCTCTTAGGCTTCTGTACTTTTAGCAGCTGAGACATGCTGCTGGCACGTAAGTTTGAATTTTTTTCAATAGTTTCACGGTTTTCATTTTAATATTTTCTACCTTATTTACAAGATTCGCTCCAGAAATTACAACTTTTAATTTTCCTTTGGTCAAAATTTTTTTTTAAATTCACAAAAAAGTTGATATGTTACATGAATGAGCCAGCCCTAGCAGGAGGATACAAATACATTGACTGAAAAATTCATTTTTCAATTTCGAAGTTAAATTGATTCATTAATTCTGCAATCAGAAACTATTTTTAATTTTGCCTAGAATTTACTTGGTTTTTAGCCTTTTTTAGGCTTCTTTAGAGTTTTTAATTTTTTGCATACGTAAATACATGTTTGTACTTGTCCGAATTTAGTGCGAAGGCTTGCAGGGAAAAGACCTGAATTTTTTTAGACTTTTAAAATAAATTTTGCATTGTATGAAAGTTGGATTAATAAAAAGCGGTTTGGAGTGCTAAGGGATTCAGAAGAACAAAATATGTTTTCGGCGCTCATTAATCAACTTGGTTTAAGGCTTCAAAACACTTTTATCTTGACAAGTTCTGTTAAGCGTTAAATAAAAGAAATTGAAACTTTTATTATTTTTGTTTTTGTTATGTACAAATTTTCTGTATTTTATATGATTTTACTCCTTGAAGTGAACATTATTTACTTCCACTTTTGTAATTTTCTTTAATTTGCGTTCTACCAGTTTATAATGTAACCAAGAGAAATTAGGCTGAACCTTCAAAACATTTAATACGGAGTTTTATTCTTTTCATTCCGATTTTTTGATTTTTATAATATATATGTACCGAGTCTATTATTCGACTCCATGAGCTTAGTTTTTTTTCATTCTTATATGTTGGTAAATTGTGCATTTTTCGCATTAAAAATGATTGAGTCATGTTGTTCTTATTATCCGGTTAAGGTTTTTATGCCTTAACCGGAAAGTAAGTTAATCTGCATGCAATAGTTGTAGAATTATGAACAATTTAAAATTTGTTTCAAGTGCGGCTATGCCTATTTTTTCCCATAGCATCCATATTTGTTTACATTCAAAACTTAGCAGAACAGTGAATTAAGTCAGTTTCTGCATCTCCAGTGGCCTTTTGCCGAGTGGATTAAAGTTCAGTTTTGCACACTGAAAAATCTGCCTATTGCCCGCTGGCCTAATTGCTTTTTTTTGCACAGAAACTCTAAATTTTAATTGCAAAGCTTGTTTTTTTTAACTATTTCATCTATAATTGGTGTTTTATATTTTTCAATTTTTAACAACGATATTTTGAGGTTTCATGTATTTTTGCCTTGTCGCGAAGTGCGAATTGAGTTTCAGAAATATATCTCTTATGAAATTCGAGGAAATACTATGAATTTAAAGGAAATGCAGCAAAAATGCATTTAATTTAATATTCCGTAGAAGGAATTGGTGTGATATTCACATTAAATTTTACTTATGACCTTAAAGAAATAAATAATATTTAGAAGGACTAAGGAAGAAAAACTTTCCCGTCGATAACACGATTCCTTAATTGAGGTACAATTCTCAAACTAAACAAAATTCGATGTTTCCAATTTTATTTTTTTCCTGTGATTTTAAACAAAAATACCTCCTGTCCGTCGAGCCGGAGTCGAACCAGCGACCTACGGATCACTGCATTACCACCTACAGTCCACCGCTCTGCCAACTGAGCTATCGACGGAACGTTTGTTAAGCTCTTATAATGGAGCTAGTCACTGCTTTTTAGTATCATAGAGTTTCTAGAAATTATTTGATTGATGCTATATTCCTCATACTCATAAAGCTTCCATCAGTGGAAGAGAACAAGTTAGTGTAAAATTTAAAACTACGACAAAAATTAGCCTAATTTTAAATTAGGTAATGTTTTTTAGGATATTTATTTGTATTTCAGCGAGTTATTTAGAAAAATATCTTTGTTATTTGGCAATTATTATATTTTATTTTGACTTTATTCGGCGACTTTGCTTCAGTTAAAAAAGTTATTATATAACACTTTGGTAATATTGTCCTAATTGTTGATTACAGTACGCAGTATATTTTCTATGTTTTCGTATACAAAGTGGTGGGACTTCGGCCATTCGATAAGAATATCCGAAGGATACGCGATCACATTAAGCGGTGCCTACTGCGTTAAGCCAACATTTTGTCCCTCCATGATATTTGTTTTAAGGATTTGAGAAATTTAAGATATATTGGGATTCGAATTAATATTCGAGAAAATTTAGGACGCCTCATCTCAAAAAATAATGAATAAGAATTATAATAAGAAACAGGACGTGAATTACGCTGTTTTTACACTGTTTCCATAACAGAGTAGTAGACAAATACAGTAGGCGCTGCTCAGTGTGATAGCGGTTAATGTTATCAAGCGGACATCGTTATTGAATTGTCGACGTATAATCCGCTTATGTAAGAAAACATGGAAAATAAATCTCTTATTGGGATCAACCATTGGGGGAATATGATCAAAGTATTATCGAATTAATTTTTTAAATTGAAATAATGCTATCAAATAAAAGATGAAAACAATGAATAAGGTGGAAATATAGTATCTGAAATTCTCAAATAACGAAAACATCGTCGAGTATGGATTTAAGTCGCAAAGAGTCTTAATTTGGATTTCAGGCGCCATTTAATTCTTGGAACCGTGTCTGAGAGAAGACAATAAAGAAGGGTTTTAAAATCCCAACCTTTTAATAAACGACGAAATAAAAGAAACTGAATGCTCATAAAAATGCTTCAATCAAACGATGTCGCCAAACAAATCGGACGCAAAACCAGGATAACGTCAGTGACTTTGACGGCAGTACCAAAGGGCCCGGTTTTGAATCCCGGAAAAGGCATGGATGTATGTAAATGTATAGTGTCTCTGCGACATTTAGGCACTGTAAATATACGGCAGGCCGAACATCCGCTCAAGAGGTTAGTGGTAGAGAAGAGGGATCAGAGTCTCTCGGACCCATCCGTCCGGGATGCTTTCCATCAAAATTGTGACAGAGCTGAGCAAAGTCGTATTGTCATTTTAATGGTTCTCAAGGCTCTTGCATGACAGGCGCAGTCCTGCACTCTGATTTGCCACGAGGAATTTCGCAAGCTTGTTCTGATGTTACTGTCAGGCTGGTGAGATAAGTCATAACAACACAAAGAACAATAACAACAGACTGAAAATCCAGTTTATAAATAGATTAATTGTTTGAATTTTTGGATAAATATCTAATTAGAATGTAAAATACATCGCAACTTCAGTTTTTTAATGGGAAATAAAACTCAGTTTTTGTACACAAAATCGAACTTTAATCAGTCAATATCTTCCAATTTGTTCGATGATTTTGTTATAGGCGTAGCTAGGGTTTTCAGAGCCCGGGGACAACCGAAGATCCTGCTCCCCTTTCTATGTGCCAAGAATGACAACAATTACATTCTAAAATTTCGTAACACCAATTTGTGCCCCTGGACGCTGCGCCCGGGAGCAAATGACCCCCTTGCCCGACCCTTGCTACTCCATTGGATTACTTTAAGTTACTAACAGTTATTTTAAGTTTAAACGTGCTGTACTGTCTATTCTCGGTTCCCATCTACTGTTCTCTACCAGAAGGAGTTTTTAGTATCGCGCTTTATGCAAATGAGTTAGAAGAAGTATTTAAGGAAAGTTCAACTTACTTCGAGAGAGAGCGCTTAGTGGCGCGTGTTCGCCTTCTGCTACTTCGTTCTTGAATCTACTACGCTCGGTCGCATTGTATGTGCCTGTTGAGAATCGCCGGCTAGGTTAATTTAAGACCAACTGCTATAGGTATTTCTGTCTAACGTCGGCTAAGTTTATTTAATTTAGTATTAGATTAGTTTCTTATTTTCTTATCCTGATTTAAATGCCTGTGTAGAGGCTTTCCTATGAGCCCAAGAAGGGGCCGTCTCTTATTATTTCTTTGTTTGAATAAAAGGGTATTTTAACCCTTCTCAAGACTCTGCAGTAACTACTTGAACTCAGCGATAATTCCCTACTTAGTTCACTAGGTTCCTCGACATTTTATGAACGTACTGAGCAACATTACAACTTTTTGCCGTCTTTCTGGTAATTTCATAATTCCGCGTTCTTAGAAGTTCAGGCCTTTTTTAGGAATAAACTCAACCAAGTGCGATTTGAGGTTATCGTTATTACTGAACTTTTGCCGTTTAAGAAGTTTTGTAAACTTCGAAATAAACCATAATCCGATTGTGCAAGATGGGGGCTATAAGGGGGCTACAACATCACTCCCCAGCCAAGCTCCTATAACTTCGTATATGTTGCTTAAGATGTGTGAGGCCTAGCATTATTGTGGAGAAACGCGATTCCTTTGCAATTTGCCAATTTCAGTCTTTTCTCTTTGATTGTTTCCTTCAATTTCATAAGTTATTGGCAGTAAACATCTAAGTTGATCGTTTGATTGCTTAGAAGCAGCTCAAAATACAAAGCACCTCTGTAATCTCACCAAATATTGATAGGTTGTGCTAAGTGAATTTCTTTCAATTCATACCAGATGTAAATATCGAGGTTCTTAACGAGTCCAAGACATCTTATGTGATTTTCAATTCTTGTCTGTGATACGCACAACAATTTACAATCTCTCACATAGTTATATGATGATCCGATTCAATTATGGCTTTAATTTTGTCATCATGAACTTCAAAATGTTGATCAGAACGCTGATATATTCAGGTGAAAAATCTTCAGAATGAGAGTTTTCAAACCAATTCTAAGTCATGCGTTCTGTTATGCAATCAACACCATGAAATTCACATATCTCTTTGAGAGCTTCAGTCGCTTTCCTGCCTTTATGAGATTAAAAATTTAAAATATATCAGAAACGCTATTTTTGCGATCCGTGTTAAAATGATTGTAAGCAGACTGTTATAAGAAAAAACACACGGAATTTCTTCCTATACTAACCTAAAAGTGTCAGCCGACAAATCACAAAAGAAAATATCTGATGCGGACACTGCATGACTTCCTTGTACGGCCTATTAAATTGTACACATTTTTTCCTGCATTTCATTTAAATTTCCTAGAACTACATCAGACATATATTTCTTATTTAATGAATGCAGTTCTCACTTAGTGGAAAGACAAAAAGGCATAAAAATTCAAAGCTGCTTCATTAAAAATTGTCAAATACAGACAAACCTAAAACACCAAGTACAGTTAAAAAAAAACAAACAATTCGGCCAGCGAACAAGAAGACAAAATTTTCCATGAACAAAACTCAAAATTAACTTTCGATCGCACCGAAGTTGGTGCACCAACTGCCTTATTTCCCTATACTCAATTATAAACAAGTGGCGGCCTCGTTAGGCTTGATTCGCCGCTTTTAAATTGTCAATAATTTTACAATTACTGCATGCAGATTAACTAAAGGCATAAAAATCTTACCCGGAACATAAGAAAATATAACTCAATCACTTTAGAGCAAAAAATATACAATTTACCAACATATAAAATTAAAAGCTCACCGAGTTTAGTTAACTAGGTGAATTTAGTTAAAAAAGATAAGCAAAATAAGGTAACTGCAACTACAGTACTAGTTCGCAGAGAGCAGTGATTACTGTTAAGGAAATCAGGCGCAAAAAATATAATACCAAGTCCATGAAATAGGAAAATTTGTTTTGAAAATTATTTCCTAGTTCTACATACACATTTACCTTTCATGATAATGAACGTCTGACTATATCAAACTGCTATAGCAAATCAGATATGGCATGAAAGGATTTGTTATTTTTTCCTTTTGAAACAGGAAAAACTAAAGATGTTAATTATAAATTCAATTTAATATCTTTTTTAATATTCCACTGCATTAAAGAGTATGTTAAATTTGTTTTTCTCATTTTACAAATATACCTTTTTGGATAATATATATCTATAAGCACATGGAATATATTTTTAGCAGTCCGTTTAAATTCAATCGGAACGCCGCTTTAAAAAATAATGTTTCTGTAAGATATGTTCTAGAAGCTAAAGAACAAACTCTGGTGAATTTTTTAGACCATAGAACACTGAAATAGGACCCCAAAAAATTTAGTTTTATGAATTCATTTACTTGATAATGTATAATTGCTAGCCGTCTTAGTGCGGTAACACTGTAGTGATAAAGCTGAGGGTAGCGAACAGTGCCTTTTTGGGTCGTAAGTTCGAATATTATATTCTTTTCCCATCCTGTTTGCAATTTTCTTAGCTCCGTGTTCCAATTTGATCTATATTTGTGTTTTAAAGCTTATTTCTATTATTGTGTGCATTAAATATGTTTTTATTTATGCTCTTATTTATTTAAATTTTCCCCTCAAGAATTTATTTTGAAAGTTATAATATAATACGAATTTAAAATATACTCCCTGTATATATTGTTACGAATTTCACATTTATTTGACTATTTATTTAGAATTGCAATTAAAATTCCTTTTTATTTCCCAGTGCAACGCAGACGATTTTTGAAAAGACAGCTGCGTCGAAAAAAAATAGCAATAAAAATAAAAGAGATGTCTTAATAAGTAAATATCTCGTAATTACTGTTGCCATCCAGAAAAATCTAGAAATACCGTGATTGTTCTGATAATTAAAAAGCTTATAAAAGCCGAGGTGAAACACCTCATCTCAGTTTTTCGTGTATGTATTTCACCTACCTGGACCTACCCATATCATGTGCGTTTTGGGCAAATTATCAAGAACCGGACACATCGTGCAATTGCTACGATATTCCGGCAATACTTGACTGGACTGGACTGGACTCATCTCAGTCGTTGTTGTTGCTGTTATACTTGTAGCTGTAAAAAGCGAACTGCTGTTTGTTTACTTAATGCTGTATTGATTGCTTAATGCTGTATTGATACTGACGCGCACGCACACGCGCGCACGCGCACGCACGCACGCACGCACGCACACTCTTTGTTTTATTATATGTAGAAATGCATAAAATATAACTTCGCATAGTTCATTTTAAAACAAACGACATTTCTAATAAATTATCCAGCTATGACACTGAAGAAATCGATGCTAAAATTTTATATACTGTCTGTTTTCTTCCCAAATTTGCGCGTAATTTTAAAAATATACACCCTCACATAGCAGTCAGCGGTATGCAAGCATAGCAAATTTTGTGTAAATATTGTGAACTTTTTTTGCATTTGCTCTGTACTTTGAAGGTACAAGCTATTTTTTGAACGTGTTTAACTTTTTTATTTGTTTTGCAGTGACAGTACATTTTAGTTTTAATTACATATTTTTCGTTAATATTTAAGTCTTCTAGAAATACAAAGCAATTTTTAAAAATTACTCCAGCTTCTATGCAATTAGAGATGTTCATAATATGAATTATAACCTTACTTATTTAAAAATTGCTAACTTGCTTTACTTTCGCAGTTCATAAGCAGAACTAAAAATTTCGAATAACATCGAATTTAAGTATTTTAAGAGTCCGAATCCCGTAAGTTAAATCAGAGACATCTGGTGACAATGAATGCAGTTGACCACCGAACTTTCGTAAGCGTAAATCCAACGCAATAGTGTTGTCCGTCTGCGTAATGCGTTTCTCCCAATACGCTTCGCGTTGGTAATGCTGTAATAGAAACGGGGCTTTATTCTATTGAATAAAGAATTCAAATTATTACATTATTGTAAAATTGGAAATAAAAAATATTGAATTATGAATTTTAAACGTATGCTGAATTTACAGCAACATGCTTAACGTTTGGAGAACAATATAAGAAACTGTAAAGTTACTTCGCTGCAATAGCACAAAAATCCATGGGTGTTTGCAGGGGCCGGAGGGTAACAAATGGTTACCAGCCTTTTTTGGAAATCGAATAAAAAGTGCGCTTTTATATTCATGCGTGTATAATAAAGTGTAAGCGTTTTTGTACTTTACTGCATTCTATAATGTATCCGTAAACACCCCAAACTAAATAATTAAATAAACATTTTCGATCGTAGCCCTCAATCAGTTATGAGGATTATTTTGATGAAAAGCTCTAAATGAATATAATTTCCTTTCTTTTATTATAGTAATGTATTTATTCTCCAGTGTACTATATAAGTGCCGTTTCTCGAAATTTCGCTGGTGGTGCCACCTATATTCTGTTTTACGAAACTTTCATGTGATTTGTTACGAATGGTTTTAAACAACGTCTGCAATATTTAAATACTCTAAATATAAATTGGATGTTTAAACAATCGAATTAGCACACTTGAAGAGGTTAAAGCTAAATAAGTCATAAATCATGAATTGAGAAAAATCAACATTTTTATATTAATATCAAAGAAAGAATTTTAAGAAAACTTACTATCAGGTTCTTTCGAATCTTTTGCATTTCTTACGTACTCATGCCTCAGAATATTGTTCCAGCTTTTCAGATTAATTCTTCATTTTTGTAAAAACATGAATAAATGTTTTCATTAGTGATATTCATTAATGATTTCCTTAGTGTTCATTAGTGATTCTCCAGGTTTCAATGGATTACAGGCTCAGGATATTCCGATGCTTGGCCAATCATTCTACAACCTGACAATCCGCAACTACAACAAGAGGTTAAAAATCCATATTTACCGATATTGAGTTCAAATATGTGACACGATGGAAGTGTTTAAAATTGAAGCGTATGAGCGTTTAGTTTAGTTATCCGTTCATAGATGGCAGCAGTAATATTTGCAGTTTTTTACAAGCAGTAATTTCGGCATTTTTTTCAAAAAACCACCGATAAAGCTTACATAAATGAAATCATCGATAAAGTAATATTCGTATTATGCTGAAATTATGTATTTCATTAGTTGATGAAAAAAATTTCTTCGCCTGCAATGTAATTAAATTTTGTTAACATTTTACTTAGTTTATTTATAATTTTGTGTTTCCATTCTAAGTCTTTTAGCACAGTCGCTATTATTTTCACTTACGAAGAGCTACCGTCTTTTTCCGAAAATAAGACACTGTCTTACTTCCTTTTTTTGGTCCAAAATACGCGCTAGGGCTTATTTTCGGGGGAGGGCAAAAATAAAAGTATAATTATATATTTTTATTTAATATTTATTTTACACAGAATACAGAAATTTAAATTTATTCAATTACAGTCATCTCCTCTTCTTCTGGAACATTGTCATAAATAAAATTCTGAATTATATTCTGATTTTCTTCCAAATCCCTTTCCTGTTGAATCATTGGTCCGAATCTCTCATGTCTTGCGATATAGCTATCGTTAAATGAATACTTCTTGTCTAAGTAGCCTGTTCGTAGTGCATTGGAAACATCACTATCAGTTATTTTGTCCCATGAATTTTTTACCCAATTCACAACTTCTTGTAAGCCTGGTTTTACAAAATTACCTCGATGATTTCTCACCATTCTGTTTTCAATATATTCATTGATTTCCATCCGCAAATAATCCTTGAACGGCTCGTTTATTGCAATGTCAAGTGTCTGGAGGTAACGAGTCATTCCAGCCGGAATCATTATTTGATCAATCTTTCTCTCAGCAAGAAAGTTTTTCATGTCTTTAGCGCGGTGAGTACTAGCTGAATCCCAAACTAGTAAACCGCTATTCTGACCCCTCAACAGTGGTGGCAGCATAAAATCAACCCACTTTCTTATAACTGCTTGGGTGCACCAGGCGTTTTCACTTTCAATGACATAAATTCCTGAAACATGTTGAATCTGGTCTTTTTTACCTTTAGTGTTTAAAAATGGCGATACTTTCTTGCCATCTAGACGAATCGCCAAAATACAGGTAACACGTGCACTATCGTAACCGGTAGAAGGAACGTAAATTGACGAAGAAGCCTTGTGGTGAACTGTCGTTTGAGCTCCTTGGCCTAGGAATACCGCGGTCTCATCCATAGCAATCATGTTGGAGAGTTGGTATTTCGAAAAATCGATGCCATCAACAAAAAGCTTAAACGCAAGTGCACGCTTAACAACTTCATTGTCTTCCAGCTTAAACAATGTTGTTGATCTCCTTAGAGACAGTTTATATCGTTTAAGGAAGTTGTCCAACCAGTGTGACGATGCTTTAAATTCTTCTGTGGATATATCAAATTCAATTGCTGTTTAAAGGGCAAATTTTTTAATATCAGCCCTGCGCAGAACCAAAGCCATTGCTCTCCTGCCTACAATCCATTCCCAGATGCTATCTTCCAACTCAGAAAATAACGACTGCCGACCTGATTTAACTCTGCGTTTTTGCTCATTTCCTTGGTCCACCAGTTGACACAGGTAATCGTAGTCTGCACGCCATTTACGAACCATACGGAGATCCAGCATCTTCTCTTTACAGAATGCTACAAGATTTACACCCCTGGAGTCTTCCACGATTCCCTTTTTGTACTCGACGGAATAGCTCTTTCGTTTTGTACTCATTTTAACTGGGGTTAAAAATTATTCACTTTATTTTTAAATAAAATTACGTATGAGGAAATAATCAGACTTACAAGACTGAAATGAATGAACGTTGTATACCTGCACTGTCGCTCAATGTAGACTGCTGCCTTATGTTGTATTTTTGAGATAAATTCCAAGAATTAATTTGAATCGAACTGTAGAGGTAAACAATTAATTTCTCGGAATATTTTGTTTCAAACATTTCTCTAAAATACGAGTATTAGGAAAGCTAAACATATTATTACTTAATAAATCAACAGCATTTTTTAACGAATTCTTTTTGTCACATTATTTTAACTAGGGATTATTTTCGGGAGATGTCTTATTTTACAAAAAGTTCCGAAAATCACGATAGGGCTTATTTTCGGAGGATGTCTTATTTTCAGAAAAAGACGGTATAAAAGAACTATATTAATTAATTGCGTTGCATAATCTTGCGTAATCGTTCGTCTGTCTGAATGAGTGGTTATGTAAGATTACCTTTAAGTGGAATTGATTTTTGAAATCACTTTCCAATGAGGAGATACATTACTATGCATTTTGGAAATAAAGCTTTTTGATAGCAGAAATTAAATGTTCGGAAAATTCAACACAATGAACCTGCAATCACTTTGCGACATTCTAGAAGTTAAAATGTAATTTAGAGAAGTAAAAGAAAAATTCATACCTGAAATAAGGTTCATACATGTCTAAGTGAACGTTTTTAAACAGGAGTGCGAAAGAAAATCATATACTGTAAAGACCGCTTGCACTTTCAATCCATTACGAACTTGTACGCATGCAACAATATTGTTACGGATTTCACATTTATTTGGCTATTTATTTAGAATTGTAATTAAAATTGTTTTATATTTGCCGTGTGAGGCAGACGAATTTTGAAGAGAAAGCTATGCCAAAAAAATAAAAATGAAAGAGCACGTGCATTTAATGTTTAATAAATAAATATCTCGTAATTACTGTTGCCCTCCAGAAAAATCTAGAAAAATCGAGATTGTTCTAGTGATAGTTAAAAAGCTTATAAAAGCCGGATTGAAACACCTTATCTCAGTTGTTGTTATTAGTTGTAGCTGTAAAAAGCGAATTGCTGTTTGTTTATTTAATGCTGTTATTGATTGTAGCGATTTCGCTGTGAGATAGAATTATTTTATCTGTTTTCAACTCAGTTTTTGCTAAACGTTTGAGATATTGTGATATTGTGCGAATATCGCTGAAGAAATATTTCAGCATTTTGATTTATTTCTTGTGGAAAGAATAAATTTTTGTTAACTTTTTACGACTTGTGCATTCAATCCATAACGAACCCGTACGCACGAAAAAATATAGCAGCATCTAAAATAAAGCGAAAAATAATGAGGAAATTTTATAATCCCGTACATACTGTCAGCATCTCTATCTAGTTTCTCAAAAATTCTTTTCGAGACCAATATTCTTTTTTTTTTTAAATTCTTTGATATTTTTCCGTTTACATCATCATATATGCAAAAATAAAAAGCGCAAAAACTTTTAAAACATATATTATTTTGCGAGTTGAATTTTTATGTTATTTAGCGATGAAATTTTAATAGAAGATAATAAATACTGTTATTGAGGAAAAGTAGAGAATTACCTGGGGTTTCTTTTCTTCTTTAATTTTAATTTTTAAAGCATTCCTTCAGCACGCAAAATATAAATTGCCGCAATTTCACTTGCGAGGTATAATTATTGCAAGCCTTCAGTGGCAGTGTTTTCTGTGCAAGTGATCCAGTAGAAAAAATCTCATCTACATCTGGAATAAACGAAATTTTCTTTAGTAAATATGTGCAAAAATCTCTATATGACTTTAATTTATTACAGCATAATAATATCAAATTCTTT
>KK116532.1:0-54613 GCA_000611955.2 Stegodyphus mimosarum | reverse complement strand
GATAAAATTATATTTAATTTGTTTAAATTTCTGATTATTTTAAAATTTCAATTTTGAAATCAATTTTGTGGACAGTTGTGTGGACAGACAAATTTGTGGACAGACAAAATTGTGGGACAGTTTATTCTGAAATATTAAATATTCAATTAGTATTAACGGTTGCACGTAAATAATTAAAAAATAATAAATAAAAAAGTGAATTGATGTTTGAAAATTCAATAAATTACGTTAAAGATTTTGAGAAAATATTTTCCATCTGTCTCATGACATAAAGATCAAAACTGAGTCCTGATTAATTTGATCGTTTACTAAGATATGCGGAAAAAAAGTAATAAATTAATAAGGGAAGATGCAACGGGTTGTAGAAGAATATGGAGTATTATATTCTCATCTCAAACAATTAACGCACGCAATCAGAATTTCAACAAAATCGTTTACTGTAGATCAGAAGTTTTAAAAAATTGCGTTACCCCATAATGCAGCAATCTCTTCCCCCCCTCTCACACACACAAAGCAAGGAAGCATATAACTGAAGCTTGTTTAGAATTACATAATGCAGAAGAAAAACTTTCGTTATTTAGAACATAAAAACCAGTCATTTTAATGCTCCAGGTACTAAAAAGCGGTGAGTAGCTCGATTAAAAGCGATCAGTAAATGTTCCGTCGATAGCTCAGTTGGCAGAGCGGTGGACTGTAGGTGGTAAAGCAGTGATCCATAGGTCGCTGGTTCGACTCCGGCTCGACGGATATGAGACATTTTTGTTTAAAACCGCAGAAAAAAAATTAAATTGGATAACGTGGTAAATGGCATGTTGTGTAGTTTCAGAATTATATCTTAGTTAAGGAATCATATCATCAAGAGGGAAATGTTTTCTTTCCTCAGTCCTTCAAAGTAACATTTATTTCTTCGAGGTCATTAGTATATTAATTACGAGAAAATATAAACTGTAATTATTAATTTGAAAAAAACTGTGTGCACATCACATGATTTCCTTGTTCGGAATATTAAATTATATGCATTTTTGCTGCATTTCATTTGAACTTCTTTCATCGAATTTCATTGGAGATATATTTCTCATGCAATTAATTCAGTTCTCACTTCGCGACAGGCCAAAAATGCATGAACCTCAAAATATCTTTATTAAAAACTGAAAAATGCAGAAAAATATAAAACATCAAATACAGTTAAAAACAATTGAAAAAAAGAGTTTTGCAATTAAAATTAGAGTTTCTACGCAAAAACAAGTAATCCGGCTAACGGTAAGCATTTCGGCCAGAAGAGCAGATTTTTCCATGCACAAAATTGAAAGTTTACATTTGGTCACATTCGGCAAAAAGATACTGAATGTGCAGAAACTGAATTAATACACTATTCTTATAAGTTTTAAATGTAAACAAATATAGTTTCTATAGTAAAAAAATTAGGCTTAGCCGCACACTTATAACTTTTAAATTGTTTATAATTCTACAACTATTGCGCCAGATTAACTAAAGGGATAAAAATTGGAAAAAAAATGGCATATCATTTCACAAAAAAAAAAAAAAAAAAAAAAAAAAAAATAAAAAAAAAAAAAAAAAAAAAAAAAAAAAAAAGATTTTGTGTCAAAATACTTATATTAAAACAATGCTATATATAAATTCATATAAACCCTAAGTCGTGCTTTCGAGACATGGAAAACGCAATTTGAATTTCGTCAATCGTCCCAGTAGGACGGCAGGTGTAAACTCTGAAGGTATACCTTCAGAGGTAGAGGTGTGACTAACAGATCATCGCGCAGTGTACGTACAGATATCGAGAAAAAAATCTCTTCTGAATCCATTTTAAATCCTTTTTGTCAATCTTTTTGGGAAAATGTGTCCCTTGTTCTGTCCTTTCGTACAGATGTCACGCAAAAACATCGTTAAATTGCATTGGATAGCGGTCAAAATGGATATTTTCGTTGAAATATGATACCCGAAAATTTTTTGAGAGTACAAACAATACTTCCTTTACTTCGTACAAGGAAGTAAAAAGGCGTTTTTTAATACTTGTTTCTTTAGTTGTTTGTTAGAAGTCATTAGAATTAAATGCATTCTAAATGCATCTGATATATGTTGATATCTATATTTTATTTCACAAAAAATAGTACAAAAAAAGGAGGGAGAAGGAAAAGAATCTGAACGGATTCAGATTTTAACGGTTACCCAAGAAAACTCTTTCAAAGTTTAATGTTAATCAAAAACTCTTTCAGTTTAATAAGCAAAGATTATCAATAGAAATGGCCCAATAGCAAAACGTTTTACAGGATACTAGATGAATGTGCATTTAAACTAACATGGGTATAGTCTATCTCTTCTGTCTGTTTGAAAAGTGAAAAAATATACAGCATCATTCTGTAAAAATGTTGAATGTTTTGAGTTAAATATATTATGAATTGAATGCACTTTTACTCAAGTCAGTCCTCTCTAAAATTAAAAATATAAAATTCTTAAGTGCTCCATTTACTAATTTTAGGTAGCTTACAATTTCCTAATCCACAATAGATAGAATAATTTGAAAAGTAAAATGTCTGCATTTCCCCAAATGGCAATAGACTCGAATGAAAACTGAAGTAAAGCCTCAACAGTGAACTACACTTTTAAAGAGAATCGACGCAAAATCGTGTTTTGAGACTAACAGATCTTTGAGCTAGTAAGAATCGCAAAAAGTATTTATTTTCGTAAGGAAGTAATTTAATGTTAACTGTGTTGCAATTAGCATTAAATACTTGGCATTTATTTAACTACTCGTTAGTAAATGTAATACTGAAGACGACGTCTAGTGTTAGCTGAAAGACACTTTTATTCTGAAAGCAATTAAAAAATCATGCAAAACAATTTGCCTAAACTTTTCAGTAATTTAATCTTGATAATAAGTTCACTAGAGCTATGTAAATGAAATCAGTATTCGAAACAGAAAGAATGCACTGAGTATAGCGGAATGGTAAGTTCCCATATTTATTTTTGGGAAACTATTAACTGATTATAAAAAATAAAATACAAAATATATAATTCTCATACGACAAAAATTTACTTCATCGAGAAAATTTTGATTTGTGGATCAAACTTATTATTATTATTATTTTCTCGATTACCTATAAGGATTCAGAAAGTAATTTTAAGCCATATCTCATTTTCGTAGAAGAATATACTTGATGCAGAATGAACCCTATTTTGTCAAAACCAGTTTAACATTTTAAGTTACGTGTCCTTCCTTAGAAGTCATAGACATAGATGTAACGAGGATAAGGCTATTTAAAGAGGGTGTTTACCCATTTTTAAAACAGTTTCGATGAAGAATTAAAAAAAGGCAAATGTTTTATAATAAAAATTTCGGGCTACAACATTTTATTTGAAATTAAATATCGCCTGACACTTTTAAATTTATACTTCTTTCAAAATAATGCATGTAAACGAGGCGTGCATTGAAGGATATGTTTCATGTTTTGTATTTTCGGAAGAGAAATAGTCTTATTCCATAATTCAAAAACGTTGTGAAATGTATGGCATTAAGATTTCCGAGCGCGAAATAACCAACTTTATTAATCAAAAAGGGAAAGACCATCATCCATTACTTCTACATGGATAGAAGACTCCAAACGAATACACGAAAAAGTTCCGCACTGTTTCTAATGTTTTTAAAATTAAGTCATTGGTAACAAGAAAAAAATCGGATGAAAAAAATTAGTAACAAAGTCTTTAAATACTTCTGTAGCAATAGTAATTTAAATGAAAATAAACGTCTAAAATAAAATGAATTCCAATATAAAATGAAGCATCTAAAGTAAAATGAAGGGTTATGCTTCTTGAATACCGCAAAGCACACCAGAGATATCTGCCTAAAGGGAGAGATACCTTCGTGGACAATATCCTAAGGGAAATTGGTTCGTATGCAGCTGATATATGGAAAATGCGGGAACCCTCCATGCTGATATAGAAAAAGCGTTCTAAGTTATATAGTTTTAATTAAATATTCTAAAATGCAAAAGATATTAATTTTTCCGTTTTTTAATATATTGCATTATTTTGGGTACGTGGAATTATAAATAAAATCATGGGCTTGCTAATATAGGTATATTGTAAATCGAAATTGCAAAAGAAAAGTTTTAATGAATTATATGTGATTATTCTTTCGCATATTCTTTGCCCTGTTTGCCGTATTACGTTGATTATATACTGCCCATCTATTCAGCGTTGGATTTTTCTTCTTGAGAACTGATGTAACGATTCCCAGGAGTAGTAACAAATAACCTCTGGTGAGCCCTTGTAACAAATAGCCCTGGGGCTGTACAACTGAGTAAAGCTTCTTTACAAGGTAACTCAACAAGATACGTCGCGCAGGCTCATTTAATGTTAGTTATTGGCTCAATATCCGTCAGATATTGGTAATGTTAACATTAGTATATATGTAATTGGAATGTGGGTTTCTTTTAAAGAAACAAAATTGTGGTAGTTACCAGTATCTTATCCAGGACTCCTTTTCATTTATTACGTTCTTACTGTAACCGCGTTCTTCGGAAATTAAATGACTCATGATTTTCCCCTCCCGACTTTCAAACCATAAAATTAATTAATTAAAAAAAAACTGAAATGTTTCAAATTTTAAATTACGTCCAAAGAGGCGTTTTTTTTAACGTTTTGTGTGTTACCTTTATTTATTAAATACCTTGTCTTCGCAGTTAAACCATAAAATTCAATTGAACAGCAATATCCCAAAGCAATTTTAAAATGAGCATAACTTTAGAATTTCCGATACACAGTTCCGCGCGCTGGAGATAAAAAGGCTTTTTTTTGCCCCCCGTAGAGTGTTGCCATTGCTCGCTTTTAAATCGTTGAGTTTGTGTTAAAGTGTTACAAAATATGAAATCGATAATAAAACAAGTTCCAAATTAGGGATTCCAGATGCCCATATTCGGTGGAGGATTACGTTATTCAAAATTTGATGGCTCTAGGTACCGTTGCTTTATCACAACGCAAGAAACATACATAAGTTTTATACAGATTCTTCCTTATTTAATTTCTTTAATATAATACAAGGCGATAATATTCGGTGGAATTTGAAAAGTGAAACTGGCATTTAAAGTTTTGAATGCAAAATGTCAAAGCGAAATTAACAGCATTTCTGGGCTAACGCCCTGTGGGCTAAAAACGAGAGGGGTGGAAAAAAAACCAGGGAAAAAACGAGAAAAAATACAGTTCGTAATTTTTATGCCTACACTTTTTTTGTTCCTCAAATGTACGTGTTCATGACGTAACATGTTTTTACTGTCGGTGCGTAGTTATTTCGTTTTTAGTCACATGTCATACGGGAAAGTAAAGTTATGATCGACAGAAATTTATTAAAATTTTAAAAAAATCTTAATGTATTTAAAAACATTAATCTTAATTTAAAACTTCAAAATCTTTTTCTTGATTTAATTTTAAGTATTTTTAAAACCGTTGAAAGAAAGTATGACAAAAGAAAATTATTGTCTTTGAAATGCAGAAAAATGTTAAAGTTATTCATTGAAATAGGGAAAAAAGTTGGTAGGAAAAATGCACGATTTCTCAAAAGACATATTAGCAGCAGGAAATATCCGAGAAGCATGAAACATTTCCGTACGATCAGGTACTACTTATAAAAAAATGCATTTCATAGATTTTCTTCTCGTAGCATATCTGATTGCATATTCAAATTCTCAGCTTTTTAAGATCAAATTTAATTAGCTAGTAAGTCGTGCAGCATGCTGTGAAATAAATTAACTAATCAAGAAATAATAATTAAATCAAAAAAGCTGATGTGTATACCACATGACTATCTTCTGCGGAATATTAAATTACACGCATTTGTACCTGCATTTCACTTAAACTTACTGAATTGAATAAAACTACTTCCTACATAGCCCATAAACCACAATAGAATAAATGCGCTCTTTAAAATTCACTACATTTATTTATCATAGCGACACTCAGGCGCTAGATTCACTTAACAGCGTTACATTCTCCTTCATTTTATATCTCAGGATGCACAAAAATTATATCAACTGAAGAATTATCTAATCGTTGCTACATGTTCTATTCAAATACTATAACAAATCTAAAACGATGTATAAAAGAAATTAAGCAAATAAAAATGAAACAGTTTTTCGCAGACGATTCAGCGCCGCTTACTTAATGAGCATGCGCTACTCGTAAACACTCTCCTCTGTCCGAGACAGACTGGCGAGAATATTTGCTGCCAATGCGAAACTTATTTCTCCGAATTTCATTAGAGGTATATTTCTCTTCAATTCGTTCAGTAATCACTTCGTGCAAGGCAAAAACACATAGAAACTCAAATGTTTTCATTAAAAATTGAAAGCTATAGAAAAACATAAAACAACAAATACAGTTAAAACAATTAAAAAAACAATTTTTACACTTAAAATTACAGTTTCTACGTAAAAACAAGCAATTCGGCCAGCAGGCAAGAAGGCATACTTTTCGGTGCACAAAACTAAAAGTTTCCTTTTGGTCCCCTTCGGCAAAAAGACACTGAAGGTGCAGAAAGACTTGATTCAATTTTCTGCTATGTTTCAAATGTAAAAGAATTAGGCTTAGCCAACAACAACTTTTAAATTGTTGATAATTCTACAAATATAACATGCAGGTTAACTAAAGGCATAAAAACTTAAGCGGAAGATGAGAACTACAGAATTCAATCACTTTTAAAGCAAAAAATGCACAATTTACAGACAAGTAAGAATAAGGAAACTGAGCTCACTGAGCTGAGTAACGAAGTGGATATATATATATTTATATACTTTTGGTGCGGTCGATTGCAACCAAAACAGGAGGTGCGCAACTACATGTTATGGCTGTCCCATATAGAAAATTTCAACAATCTTCTGAGGCTACTCGTTTTTGAGTTATGCGAGATACATGCATACGTACGTACAGACGCCACGAAAAAAATCTCTTCTGAATCCATTTGAAATCAGTTTTATAATTCGTTTGGGGAAAAAGAGTCCTTTATTCTGTCTTAACGTACAGATGTCACGCAAAAACATCTTTAAATTGCATTCGATGGTTGTCAAAATGAATATTTTCTTTGAAATATGACACGCGGAATTTTTCGTGGTTACAATACTTCCTCTTTACTTCGTACAGGAAGTCAAAAGAGGTCAACACAGTAGTTTTCAAACTTTGCGGATTCATGGAACCTTTAGAGAACCCAACCCACCCCTTAGAAAAAATATATCTAATAAAAATATTTAAAGTAGATCAATATGTTATAGAACTTTAAGTAAAAATAATTAAAAAATACATTGTATTTTTTATAAAAAATTTTGAAATAAAATTAATATAATTTACTCATAAATAGCTTTAGCTTCTACTCCGCGAATCACCTACCCTTGCATATATTAAGTTGGCAAGAAAGTAATTTCGGTTTACGCAAATAGATAGCATTATGTTCGTTTTGTTAGTCTTTCAATCTTATATATTGTTACGAATTTCACATTTATTTGGCTATTTATTTTGAATTGTTATTAGATTTGCTTCATGTTGCCTTAGCAACGCAGACGATTTTTGAAGAGAAAGCTACGTTAAAAAAAAATAGCAATAAAAATAAAAGAGCGCGCGCATTTAATGCTTAATAAATAAATATCTCGTAATTACTGTTGCCATCCAGAAAAATCTAGAAAAATCGTGATTGTTCTACTGATAATTAAAAAGCTTATAAAAGCCGAGGTGAAACACCTCATCTCAGTTAGTTAGTTAGTTGTTGTTGTTGCTGTTATACTTGTAGCTGTAAAAAGCGAACTGCTGTTTGTTTACTTAATGCTGTATTGATTGTAGCGATTTCGCTGTGAGATAGAATTATTTTATCTGTTTTGAACTGAGTTTTTGCTAAACGTTTGAGATATTGTGATATTGTGCGAAGATTTGTGAAGAAATATTTCAGCATTTTAATTTATTTCTTGTGGAAAGAATAAATTTTTGTTAACTTTTTACGACTTGTGCATTCAATATATTACGAACCCGTACGCACGTAACAATATTTGGTGTCAGAAGTGGGATTATTTTGAATGCCATTAACTAGAGCAATGGAAGAACAATTAAGGCAATTTATGGCAGCCTTTGCTGCATTTAAAGAAGAAATTAAAGCTGGCCAAGATTCCGTGAAAGAGGAGATGAAAGCTGGCCAAGATTCCGTGAAAGAGGAGATGAAAGCTGGCCAAGAATCTGTTAAGGAAGAAATGAAGGCTGTTCAAGAAAAGATGGAAGAATCTGTAAAAGATGAAATGAAGGCTGTTCAAGAAAAGATGAAGGAATCTGTAAAAGATGAAATGAAGGCTGTTCAAGAATCTGTAAAAGATGAAATGAAGGCTGTTCAAGAATCTGTAAAAGATGAAATGAAGGCTGTTCAAGAATCTGTTAAAGATGAAATGAATTCTGTTCAAGAAAAGTTGGAGAAATCTGTTAAGGAAGAGATGAGAGCCGTTAAAGCAAGTCAAGTAGAAATGAAAAAGGAAATTACTTGCATAATAGAAAATAAATTTGAGGCTATGGAAGGCAGAATAGACGCGGTTGAAAATAAAGTTTCTTCTGTCAAAGAACAAATAGAAGATAGAGTTTCTGCCGTAGAACAACAAATCGATTACAGAATTTCTGCTGTGAAAGAACAAATTCAAGAAAGAGTTTCTGCTGTGAAAGAACAAATTCAAGAAAGAGTTTCTGCAGTGGAGCAACAAATTGATGACAAAGTTTCCGCAGTTGCCAAAGAAGTTGATACTTTAAAGAAATTCGTAGCGACGGCAGGAAGCAATTCGGATACTTTTAAATTCCTAGCCATGCCTGCGCATCCTTCTCTGAAGCTATCGACATATGATGGGAAGACCTCCTGGCAAGTGTATAAGACACAATTTTCTATAGTTGCGGAAGCAAATGGATGGGATTCCCAAGCTAAGGCCTGTCACCTTGCGGCTTCTCTGAGAGCAGACGCAGCGGATATCCTTCAGACTCTTCCCGAAAACAAAAGGCTAGATTTCGAAGCTCTGTCCGGCGCATTGGAGCTGCGTTTTGGAGAGAAGTGTTTAAAAGATTATAGCAGGCTTCAGTTAAAATCCCGTCAACAGAAGTCTACGGAAACACTCCAGGAGCTCGCCACGGATGTTGAAAGGCTGTCCCACCTCGCCTTTTCGGAGTGCCCGACAGAAACAAGAGAAATCCTGTCCCTGCAATACTTCATCGACGGCATCCGGGATCCTGAAATACAGAAAGCACTGCGAATGGCTGATGTGAAGGACTTAAAAAGTGCTCTGGTGTACGCCATGAAATTCGAGGCAGCACAGCAAGCCACTCGTAGAGACCGCCACCCAATCAGAGCTGCTCACATACAAGAACCAGTGGATCCAATGACTGCTCGCCTAGACGATTTAACCAGAAAGGTGAATGCTTTGACACGGAATACTGGTGACAAGAAACCGTTCGTAAAGTGCTGGAACTGCGGTGCTGAAGGGCACATTCGAAGAAACTGCAGAACACCCCAGGGCACGGATGTTAAGACCGCGCCTCTCAAGAAGGAGGGAAACTAATTCGTGGCCATCTCGCGGGGCGGAGGTTGCCAGATAATGAAAAGCCCCAGTTTAAAGCGCTTCAGATTTCTGCAGTGAGTGGCGGCAATAACGGAATTTTCATCATGGGACAAATCAATGGAATTCCTTGTAACATGACGATCGACACGGGAGCCAATGTTACCATCATTCGAAAAGATTTGGCTCAACAACTCGAAGGTAAACTTATCTGGACGCCGCCCTGCGTTACCCTCCAGACTGTGTCCGGCGAGAAGATCAATATAGAAGGGAAATTAAACGTTAACATCACCTTTGGAAGTGCCGCTTACCATCACACGGCATATGTAGCAGAAATTACAGACCCTTGCATACTCGGATTGGACTTTTTAAGGAAATACAATTTTTCCTTGGACTTTAAAAATAACGAACTGCATTCTGCCTCTGAGGACATAACTTTATTCGGGATTAATGATGAAGGAGTGAAATCTATCCACAAAATCATAGCTCAAGACGATATCACAATACCGGCAAGAACAGAAATTTTACTTCCTGGATCCATAGCCGAAAATAGAAATTTCCGCTACGGCGTCATGGAATATCCCAAGAATTGTAATAGCCCTAAAGGAGTATTAATAGCCTCAGCACTCGTCGACCTATCGGGGACCGTTATCCCGGTGAGAGTTGCCAATGTAACTGATAAGGCGAGAGTTATTAAGAAAGGTGAAGTGGTTGCAGAATGTACTCCAGTAACCAGCGTTGAAAGAAAAAGTAACATCTCAAAAACCGTGTCTTCAGACAACATTATATCGGAGTTATTGCAGAATGCGCAATTAAACGATGAGGAAAAGAATGTTGCCGAGCGTGTCATTAAAGATCTTCAAGATGTTTTCTCCCGCTCGTCTTCTGACGTGGGTCGAACCAGTTTAACTCAGCATAGAATCGATACTGGTGATCATCCACCAATCAAGCAACATCCAAGACGTCTGCCGATTTCGAAACAGGAAGAGGTGCGAACACTTTTAACGGACATGCAAGAAAGCAATGTCATCGAGCCTTCAGCAAGTCCCTGGGCATCTCCCATCGTCCTGGTGAAGAAGAAAGACGGGTCAACTAGATTTTGCGTTGATTATCGCCGGTTGAATGAGGTTACGAAGAAAGACAGTTACCCTCTTCCTAGAATTGACGACATTCTGGATACTCTTTCTGGAAGCAAGTGGTTCTCGACACTTGATTTAAAGAGTGGATATTGGCAGGTAGAAATACATCCTGATGACCGAGAAAAGACGGCATTTACTACAGGACACGGACTTTGGCAGTTCAAGGTGATGCCGTTTGGACTATGTAATGCGCCGGCTACATTCGAACGTCTAATGGAGACTGTTTTAAAAGGTCTTTCATACGAAGCCTGTCTGATATACCTGGATGACATCATCATCGTCGGGAAGAGTTTCGAAGAACATTTGGAAAATCTTAGAAAGGTGCTTCAGAAACTGAAAGAAGCCAATCTGAAGTTGAGTCCCGCTAAATGCAAATTATTCAGACAGGAAGTGACTTACCTCGGACATGTCATCTCTGCTGAAGGTGTGCGCACGGATCCTGAAAAAGTGTCAGCAGTTAAAGACTGGAGACGTCCCGAAAATGTCCACCAGCTGAGAAGCTTTCTAGGGCTTTGTACCTACTATAGGAGATTCGTGAAGGATTTTTCATCCATTGCGAGACCCCTTCACAAGCTGACAGAGAGCAAGCAAAAGTTCGTGTGGACAAAAGAATGTGAGGATGCATTTAAGAATCTGAAGGAAGCCTTAACATCTGCTCCAATCCTGACGTATCCTCAGCTCGACAGACCATTTATTCTCGACACGGATGCGAGTAATGAAAGTGTCGGCGCTGTTCTGTCCCAAGAAATAGAGGGCCAAGAACGTGTAGTGGCTTACTGGAGCAAGTGCCTATCTAAACCGGAGAGGAATTACTGTGTCACCAGGAAAGAGTTGCTCGCCATAGTCAAAGCCGTAGAACATTTCCATCATTATCTATACGGCAGAAAATTCCTGCTCCGCACAGATCATGCATCATTGGCCTGGCTTTTAAATTTCAAGAATCCTGAGGGTCAGATAGCCAGGTGGATACAGAGACTCCAGGAATATGACATCACTATCCGTCATCGCAAGGGACAGTCGCACGGAAACGCTGACGCCTTGTCTAGAAGACCTTGCCCAGAAAACTGCCGATATTGTTCCAGGGTCGAAGCTAAATACCAACTGGTTAATCCAGTCGCACGGCAAATTACAGCATCAACATCGGCTGATCCAGACCCATGGAGTGACAAGGAAATCAGGAAAGACCAGCTGGAAGACCGTGATATTAAACCCATAATTGAGTTAATGGAGACCTCAAACAGAAAACCTACCTGGCAGGATATTTCGAGCTATAGTCCCACGACAAAACAATATTGGGCTCTCTGGGACTCACTCCATATTCGAAACGGCGTCTTGTACCGAAAATTCGAATCGGATGATGGAAAAACATTCCGATGGCAGCTGGTACTCCCAAGATCCCGAATCCCGGACGTCCTTAAAGAACTACATAGCAGCCCTGCAGGAGGTCACTTCGGAATAATGAAGACCTTGCAGAGAGTTCGGGAGCGTTTCTACTGGAATAATGCAAAGGATGACGTGCAAAAGTGGTGCCGAACTTGCGATGCCTGTGCAAGTCGGAAAGGACCGAAGAAACGCAGCCGGGGGAAGCTGCAACGTTACAATGTAGGAGCACCTTTTGAACGTATCGCCTTTGACATCTTAGGACCTCTGCCACGAACTGCTGATGGCAACAAATACATCCTCGTTGCCATTGATTACTTCACCAAGTGGCCTGAAGCGTATCCTATTCCTGATCAAGAGGCTGTCACAGTAGCAGAGATGATGATACAGCACTGGATTTCCAGATTCGGAGTGCCTCTTCAGTTACATTCCGATCAGGGAAGGAATTTTACCTCGGCTGTAGTCAAGGAACTCTGCAAGCTACTCGGCATTGACAAAACCCAAACGACGCCTTTACATCCCCAGTCGGACGGTATGGTAGAGAGGTTTAATCGAACCATCCTCAATAACCTCTCATTAGTGGTTTCCAGAAACCAACAGGACTGGGACAAGAAGTTGCCACTATTTTTACTGGCTTACCGCAGTGCTGTCCACGAGACTACCGGCTATTCCCCATCTCAGATGCTCTTCGGTCGTGACCTTCGTCTGCCATGTGATCTTTTGTTTGGTCGCCCTCCGGATGCGCCTTCATCGCCTGAGGAATACATTCAAGACCTCCAGGCCCGGTTTGAAGTGATGCACAACTTTGCACGAGAGCGAGTCAACTTGGCGACGGAGAAGATGAAGACCCGCTACGACACGAGAGCTACTGGACATCGTTTCAACGAAGGAGACAAGGTGTGGTTATGGAATCCGACTCGTCGAAAAGGACTTTCTCCGAAACTACAATCACCTTGGGATGGTCCTTACACAGTCCTAAACAGGCTGAACGACGTCGTGGTTCGGATCCGTAAGTCATCGAACTCTAAACCTAAAGTCGTTCATTACGACAGGTTAGTTCATTACTATGGCCATAGTACGTAGTGTATATAGTTGTAAATAATAATGTACATAGTATAAGACCATGGTCCTATTTGTATTTAGTATTTGATTTGTATTTGTTAAGTATTAGTATTTGATAAGTATCTGTATTTGTTAAGTATTAGTATTTGATAAGTATCTGTATTTGTTAAGTATTAGTATTTGATAAGTATCTGTATTTAACAGCATTTGTATTTGATAGTATTTGTACTTAGTATTTGATAGTATTTGAATTGTATTTAGCGTTGGATAGAATTTAATTTGCTGAAAGTAACTTATTGGAATTATTGTTTATTTTGTTATTATAAAGTAATGTTTATTATAGCACTGAGGCTTTAGTTGTAAGTTTGGCTTCCTGTCCAGGGATTGTACTGCCCGGGACGTGCAGTCCTTGGGAAGGGGGCAATGTTACGAATTTCACATTTATTTGGCTATTTATTTAGAATTGTAATTAGATTTGCTTCATGTTGCCTTAGCAACGCAGACGATTTTTGAAGAGAAAGCTACGCCAAAAAAAAAAAACAATAAAAATAAAAGAGCGCGTGCATTTAATGCTTAATAAATAAATATCTCGTAATTACTGTTGCCATCCAGAAAAATCTAGAAAAATCGTGATTGTTCTACTGATAATTAAAAAGCTTATAAAAGCCGAGGTGAAACACCTCATCTCAGTTAGTTAGTTAGTTGTTGTTGTTGCTGTTATACTTGTAGCTGTAAAAAGCGAACTGCTGTTTGTTTACTTAATGCTGTATTGATTGTAGCGATTTCGCTGTGAGATAGAACTATTTTATCTGTTTTGAACTGAGTTTTTGCTAAACGTTTGAGATATTGTGATATTGTGCGAAGATTTGTGAAGAAATATTTCAGCATTTTAATTTATTTCTTGTGGAAAGAATAAATTTTTGTTAACTTTTTACGACTTGTGCATTCAATATATTACGAACCCGTACGCACGTAACAATATATACATTTTTCTTTTGTGATTTTACATCTTACATTTTTAGGCTGCTATAGAAACAAAAATTTTCTATATTTTTCTTTATAACTGTTAGTTTACGGTCAGTTTTAAAATGGGGTGTAAAAATAAACATTTTCGAAACTATTTTACCCTTTTTTCTTTCATAAAGGCAAGAAAGCAGTTCAGGCTTACGAAGATCTATGTGAAATTCATTGTGTTGGATTGCTTAACAAAAAGGATGCGATTACAATTGGTTTAAAAAATTTCGTTCTAGAGATTTTTCACTTGAAGATGCAAGCGTTCTGGCTGATCTTAAGATAATGATGCCAAAATTATAACTATAATTGAATCGAATCGTCATATAACTGTGCGAGAGATGGAGAAAAATGTTAAATCTATCGCACACTCCATTTCAAAATCACATAAGATGTCTTGGACTCGATATTTGGGTTTCGCATGAATTCAAAGAAATTCACTGAACACAACAAATCAATATTTGCGATAAGCATTTCAAACCTAATGCACTCGACCCTTTTTTGAAACGAATTATCACTTGTGATGAAAAGTGGATCATTTGCAGTGATATTAATTTAAAAAGATCATGGTCCAAGCGTGATGAATCAGCGCAAATCATATCGAAAATTAAATTGCATCAGAAAAAGATCATGCTGTTAATTTTGTGTGGTTACAAAGGTGTTGTGCATTATAAGCTGCCAAACGATCAACTAAGATGTTTACTGCCAATCAATAGCTCATGAAACAGAAGGATGCAATCAAAGAGAAAAAGCCAGAAGTAGCAAATTACCAAAGGAATCGTCTTCCGCTACGACACTGCGAGGTCTCACACATTGTTATCATCACGTACGAAATTATGGACGCTTGGTTAGGAATAATGTCCCATCCCCCATGTAGCCTGTTCTTGCAGCATCAGATTATCATTTATTTCTAGGTCTAAAAACCTTCTCAAATGGCAAAAATTTCAATAATAACGATGCCCTCAAATCGCACTTGGTTGAGTTTTTTGCTGATGGAGATCAGAAGGTCTTTGAACGCGGGATCATAAAGTTGGCACCACAGTGACAGAACGAACTGTTACAAATCGGTTACTTGAAGGACAGCTCCGAGCCAGCTGCTCTGTAGAGTGCATCCACTCTACTGCAAACTGCTGCCGTTTGCGACGTCAGTGGTGTCAACCTAGAGCTGACTGGAGGTCGGAGTGCTCATTTGTTGTGTTTTTCCATGAAAATCGCTTCTGTCTTGGTGTCAGTGATGGCCGTGTGTTGGTTGGAAGAAGAGCAGGTAAGCTCCTACAAACAACATATCTGCGGCCTAGACACACTGGACCTACACCTGGAGTTATGGTTTGGGAACAATTCCGAATGACAGCAGGATCGCTCTCGTTTTTATCCCATGCACCTTGACTGCAAATTTCTACTAGTCAATCTAGTGGTTCAACCTGTTCTGCTGCTATTCATGAACAAGGGGTTGTTTCCCAACAGGATAATGTTCGCACTCATACCACTGTTGTAACCCAATATGCTCTCCAGAGCGTCGAGATGTTGCCTTGGCCTGCTAGATCACCCAGCTCTTTCTCCAATTAAGCACATTTCAATTTCACAATTTCTCAAATTAAGCAGGATAACATTGAACGATAACTCCAGCGTCGCCCACCATTCCTGTATTGACCGACCAAGTGCAATAGGAATGGAACTCCATTCCACAAACTAACATCCGGCACCTGTATGAAACAATGCTTGCAAATTTCCATGCTTGCGTTCAAAGTTCTGGCGGTTTCATCAGTTATCAATGTACCAGCGTTTCACATTTGAAATGGCCCTTCTCGCGCTTGTATTAACCTGTGATCTTGAAAATTTAATCTATTATATATGTAACTTAAACAAAAACAAATGTATTGCCGAAATTTCATTACATTACTTTATATTAATTTTTTTCTTTGTGTTGGAAATTTTTTTTCCGTCAGCTCGCATATGTTATATTTATATTTGTTATTAAACACTAGTCAACTAATGCGGTTGTTTTATAATTTTCTTTTCGAATTTTTATTTTTATTCGTGGAAACATGGGTTGCCGAGAAACACAGTTTGAAGACCAGTGATCTAACTTAATGCAACATGGCACCCTAACGGGATAGTGGTTAGTGACTCTGACTGCTGTACCTATGTGCCCGGAATCGAATCTCGGAAAAGGCGTGGATGTTTGTAAATTTACAATATCTGTGAGGAATAAGGGCACTCAAATTATGCGGCGAGCCGAAAGATCTCTCGAGAGGTTGTTGGTAAGGAAAGAGGTTTGGGAGACCCTCGGACTCGCCGCCCCCCCCCCGGGGTTGCTCTCCTTCAAAACTGGGGATGGAACTAAGCAAAGTCGTACTGTCACCTGTATGGTGCCCAAGGTTCTTGTCAACGACAGGCGCAATCTTGCCTGGATGAATTTAGTGATATCAGATACCATAAAAGCGAGATTAGTCACAACACCACCAACTTAATGCAACAATTAAAAAAAAAAATGTGCCAAGACTTTGTTAAAAATGCTTCTAAGCTGAAAAAAAAAAAAGTTTTCTTCTGGAAAGTTTTAATGATTGTATTGTCTTTCCTTCACACACGTTATTTCTGTTTATCTTTTTTTACGCGGTTACGAGAAACAAATAAATATCCACTTGAAAGATAACGTTTATTGCATTCAAGAAACAAAAATATTAATAATGATCTGTCTTTTCGTTCAATGGCTCAATACCGCAAACACTAACAGATTAATTGGCAATTTTGAAATATGCCCGGTCGTACGTGCGATTCACTTGTCCTACGCATGCGCTAAAATTCCTTAGTGACGTTAGTTTGCTAAGTTTCTCACCAGAGAATTAAACACAACAGCTAGAAAAGCAGCTGCGCTGCGGCTGAAACCTGGGCTTATTGTTTTCGTTTCCGAGTGCTTTACAGGTTGAAGAAAAATGTCAGACAAAATACCATTGAGTCCTCTGAAACTGGATATTTCGAATGGAAAAAAACCTGGAGATATTGTTAGTTACACAGAAAATGTGCAAGGTTGATTTATTTTCGTATATAATTGGTTAAAATGTTATTTTTATATTTTAGTACTAATTATTTTTATTTTTTAATAGAATTCATAGATCATGTAGATTTTATTTAGAAATGAATGCATTATCCTTTTTGCTAAAAAATGATTATAACTAATTTTATTAATTAATTGTTAAGATAGTAAAAGTGAGATGCATAACTGATTAAAAGTAATTAGAACATTTAAAAAAAATTAGGAAAGCTCAGCCCATTTCGAGATACAATGCGGGATAAATTTTTCGGAAGCTAATCTGAAAGTATTCTCCCGAAGATGAGAAACCACCGCCCTGTCCGGCGAAACGCACTGTTCTTTTGTGTCGTTATTAATGACTAGCAAATCTAATAATTGGAAGTTATTTAGAGATAAATTTAAAAACTAATAAGTGACATGTTTTCATAATATGCTCTAACTAAAGGATTCTTTGATGATAAATATAAATTATAACTATTATTAAAATTGTAAAGTGGTTGTTTTTACAACAACAAATTGTATAAAGGCCTTTACCATTACTTCATTATTTCCAAGTTAGGAACAATTTTAAATAAATTACTTAAACTAATTACGTTTTAGAATTTGCATAAAGACACTTTCATTTTACTCGATTTTATTTTAGTTAATACTGGAAAATAATTTGTTTTTGACTGATTGCAATTTATTATGCACTATAAAGGGGGATTCTGAGGAAATTATGAGGCTTTTAAATTTCTTGAAAAGTGTAAATCATGTGAGTCATGACTTTGAATAAATTAAGATTTCAAATTTTAATTTTCTGTTAACGTATTTCACTTTCAGAAAACCTCACGAGTGAAAAGCTGTTTTAAATGATATCGAAAAAAAAAAAAAAAACGTTCTGTATAAGGTGACGGCAGGCGGTAGGATCGTAAATGAGGGAGGGTGAAAAGACCTTGAAGCGCCTATTTTAGTGAAGAAATAAGTGTAAATTTGAGATGAGTGTTCCCAAATAAGAAAAACGATGACGCTAAAATATGTGTGGAACCTGTTTAACTACTTCCTGGACGAGTGTCGTAAATAAGAAGGCACACATACAACATTCGTAGAGGGTGCAGTGAATTTGCGGTTATTTTCTAGATTACTCATTTTTGTACGTGTGATACTTTTAAATATATAGCGTTGAAAATAAATGAATCTTTTACAGTCGCACTGTGTTTGGGATTCAATTTAGATCGTTCAAACAAACATATTTATAAATGATTGGGTCAGGAGAAAGTAAAAAAAAATTTTTTTTGAGTTCTAAGAAAACGTTTTTTTATGTCTGTAATCGCTAGATTTATGCCTTTGAAATTAAATTCTATTACATATTCACACACTTTGACGTTATCGCCAACTATTGCAGCCCAAAAGAAATTTTTTCATTAAATTTCGCGATAAAAAATACAAAGAAGGTACTTTCCATCCTTCTGAGTATCAGTCCTCAAAAGAACTTGAAATATTACATAAATGTAAATGTTCCTAATATCATATTGTTGCGTGCGTATGGGTTCGTTATATATTGAATGCACAAGTCGTAAAAAGTTAACAAAAATTTATTCTTTCCACAAGAAATAAATTTAAATGCTAAAATACTTTTTCACAGATATTCGCACAATATCACAATATCTCAAACGTTTAGCAAAAACTCAGTTCAGAACAGATAAAATAATTCTATCTCACAGCGAAATCGCTACAATCAATAACAGCATTAAGCAGTTCGCTTTCTACAGCTACAACTACAACAGCAACAACAACTCAGATGAGGTGTTTCAACTCGGCTTTTATAAGCTTTTTAATTATCGGTAGAACAATCACGATTTTTCCGGATGGCAACAGTAATTACGAGATATTTATTTATTAAGCATTAAATGCACGCGCTCTTTTATTTTTATTGTTATTGTTATTATTATTATTATTATTATTTTGACGTAGCTTTCTCTTCAAAAATCGTCTGCGTTGCATGGGGAAATAAAAAGGAATTTTAATTACAATTCTAAGTAAATAGCCAAATAAATGTGAAATTCGTAACAATATTTACGTATATGTGAATGTATGTGTATTCATATGTGTCTGCTCGCATATATATTACGTAACATCAGAAAGAAAGCAAAGAATAGGGATAGGGATTATTGAGATTTTGCAAAACAGGAAAATTAAAAAATGAACGGCGTCTTCAAAGGGATTCAAATCATGGATTTCTCACCTGCTAACTGGATGTGATAACCTTTTACACCACCAGATCATGCATTAAAGATTGCGAAAATTCTTCGAGTTCTTCCTCATTGAAAGTGTGACTGAAAAAGACATGAGACTCATTCGACGAATTGCAAGTGGTGATAATTTGTTTGTACGCCAAATAGAAATCATTACGGTATTTAGAAATCAGAAAATGTGGGGATAAAAACTAATAACTTTTTTGTCGAGATTCGAACCATGGATAAAATTTTGCAAGTTAGACCTGCTAGCTAAATAATTACAACATAAGAGTCAGCTTGAGGGAATATTATAGTTTTCTACAAAGATGGGTAAATAAATAAAAATAAACATGCTAAGTATAAGAGAGGATGGTATTGTTTAATTTAATTACTTTTGTTTAATTGTGATGATATTGTTTAATTTTTCTTTAATGATATTGTTTAATTTGACTTTCCATGATCAAATTGTACAAGTAAATAATACGTAAAAGACACAGAATTTAAAATTTTTTTAAAATTCAGGCAAACATTTCCAGGAGAAAAAGAAAAATATTAAATAATGCATTTCTTTTTAACTTATACTGAAGTTTATGTTATAAAGGCAATACTGTTTTCACTTTCTTCCAAACTCCTTAAAATTTTTGTAAGCTTTCAAACTCTCTATGTACTTCACTTTATAGCTTGTATACCAGCCTGATCATTATGATCATTTGCTCTGAATGAAAAGTGTCACTAAATGCAATTAAACTGCTTTAAACTTTCCTCATTCCTGAAAAAGTCTCAGCAATATTTAGTAAGCCATTATCTCAGCAACAGGTAATTCCAAAGCAAAATATCTGAGCAACAGTCCGTATCTTTCAGCTACCTATTATAAACAAACCTCTTAATGTAATTCCTTTTTTCATTTCTAGTTATCAACATATTTCAATTACAAAGTGTAAGCCAATCAGAAATTTCTTGCAGGTATCTTACTTTAGAATTCAGATAGAAAGTAAATATTGCAGAGTCATTAGGTTGTTCTGAAGCAGAAGACTTGAAAAATGAGCAATGCCCTTCCCGAGATTTGAACCTGGACCTCTCGAACAGACGCCGAGTGTGCTACCGTTACACCACGAAGGCATGCTGGAAGGAGGGAGAAAATACCTTATAATATAAAATTGAATTTTTTACCCTTTACATTATTATTATTATTATTATTTATCTATGTTCTGATAAGTGCTTATTTAAGTGAAATTAAAAATTTAGTTATAAATTTTTTGGTGCTGTTTAAAAGTTTTCCATTTTGTTAAAAAAAAAAATTCCGGCTCGTCAGCTACTTTCGGATCGTGCAATTTGAATCTGAGATCATTAATGCCGTAACAAAGCAATCATATCAGCGTAGTCAGTCTTTTTAAAACCCTAATCGTATCCAGGAAAACATAAATATACACTTTTATACTTTTCAGAGTAATAATATTTTATGGTTCAAGCACAGTAAACGCTGCTTAGTGTGATCGCGGTTAATATTATCATTCGAATATTGTTATCGAATTGCCATATTCCAGCTTGTTTTTATTCGAGAACCTGAAATCGTTTTAGTGCGATAAGCAGTTCGGTTATTAGTATCAAAATATTACAGAATACTTTTTAACTGAAGTAAAGTCGCCAAATAAGTTCATAATTTAATAAAAAAAATTGCCAAACGAGTTTTGTCGCCAAAAAGCTGGTTTCGATTCAGTCAACCATTTAAAATTAGACAAAAAAAGAAAAAAAAAGAAACCATAGTTTGACGTAGATTTATAAATGACTCTAACGCTTCTGAAAGAAACAAACTTTCCCAGACTTCCCCACTTGAAGAGGAGAATTTGTTGAAAAAAATTCACTTCAAATAAAAGTTGCTTCTCTGTCTAATTTTAAATTTTGCACTGGCTATTTTCTTCCAATGATTAAAGGATGAAGTTTAGGTTTTATAACATCAGTCATATAATTTTCAGAAACGTTATAAGCAATTCATAAATGATACATTGCGCTAAAGATATTATGAACAGTTCGTAAGCAAATTTTTTACAGTTTTCTAATTAAAATTCTGCGAAAGTACTAATTTATTCCTTTCTTCTTGTACTTACATTAATTTAGTTAAATTCTTTTACTGATTTGTAGGCTGTTTTTTCCCATAGTTCAATATTATAATTCGGTAAATATTATCAAAATAGCGGTGAACAAACGTGATCGTATTAAACAGAGCCTACTGTGATTAATTTGTTAAAAATTTTTTATTGAGAACTACAGCATTTTGAGATGAAAAACTATGATTTAAAAATCTGTTGTGAATACAGTTTAACCCTGGTATAGCGAACCCTCGGTCTCGTCCACTTTCCTATACCCTTAATCTTTTTCGAACTTCCAAGGCTATGAAAATCGGATATTACGAATTGGAAGGATGTATTCAATTGAATTTTTTTTTTGTATTTCTCATAATTTTTCCAGAATTACTGCAATGAAATATTTAATTAAGGAAAAATTTGCTGATCATTAAAGTCATCATCACATGCTCTCCGTAAAGGAAAACACACTTACTTTACTTTGCTTTTAGCCCTACTTTTTTTTTTTTTTTGTTCCCAACCGGATAGTGGATAGAGACGCTAACTGCCGTACCGAAGGCCCGAGTTTGAATAACGAAGAAGGCATGGATGTTGCAAATGTATAGTTGTAGGGTTTCCTTTAGTTAACTAACATTTTATTCACATTTTGTTATCTTTCTTGAACTCCTCAACTTCCCCTCAAATTTCCTTGCCAGGATGTAAATTTAAAGTTAAATGAAGTGAGTATTTAAACCTGTGAATCTCTGAGTTGAGTCATAGTGTGTTTTCGCTAGCCAGCGCACGTTCCGTTTCTGACCTTGCTGTTATGCCTTTCGGCTATTTCAAATAATCGTCACGCCTGTTAAGTTTGTGAGTCAACTTAAGTTAGCCATACTTTAACGTGCTAATCTAGCAGTATTCGATTTCGACCTGAACTGATTTGTAAAATCACGTTTAAGTTCCACCGCAAGCTGTCGGTGTTATTGTAAAGCACGAAGTACGTTCCCTTCTGTGAAGTAAGTCACAACAACAACACAGCAGGAGAGAATTTCTCCTGTAGAAGGAATTTCGTTGTTTCAGGGGGAATAGTGTCAGTCGTTTATTTAACTGCTTAATATTCAGTTTTAGTTTATGAATATGAAAGTTACTTTTATTCAAGTTTCGGAATTTATCATGATTTTCTATGCTTTTGCATGCTCAATTTATAAAACACATGAAAAAATAATTTAAATTTGAATAAATATACATGTATTTTCGAGTTAGGGAGGGGAGGGGGATTGATCGTCAAGCAATGGTTGAAGAGATGCATGGGGAAAAAAAGCACGGGAATACCCCTCTTCTAAAGAAAGGCTGTAAGACTGGGGTTGACATTGAGCTTTAAGAGAACAACGGTACAGTAAGCATTAACAAAGTGTTCTGAAACTCAAATCGAATGCATGAGCGATCTCAAAGCGAGAGAAAGCTTTTCCTTTAAAAACTTTTAGTTTTGATTTAAATATTTAAAAAAATTCTTTTAAGTAAATTTAAAGTTTTATTTACTCAATATTTATCAAAACATACATTAAAAGTAATAATAATGACCCAAAGGAAAAAAAAAATGTATATTTATTTTCTGTCGGAAGTCTAAGTGTCGTATCTGCAAAATGCTTCCGTTCGTTAAAATTTGTAATAAAAATGTATCCAATATTAAATTTTCAGACTGACATTTATTTCAAATAATTCTATACTTTTAGCTTAAACTAAAACAAATTAATCACGAAAACTTTCCAAGTGTGACAAAACCCGAGAATAAACAATGGAGCATAAAGTTTTCTTTTCGTTTAAATATGTTCTTGAATTTAGTGAAAAGTTTTCTCATTAAAAAAAGTGTGAAAGCTACATTATTCTTGAACAGCCCATTTAACTAGAAACTACCAGTAAATAGAAAAGGAACAAAAGGATTTTGAAAAAACGTTCGAGCACTCAAGTAGCTGTATTTTTCAGGGGTAAATGAAATAAATACTTATTTTTATCTGAAGCAGATAGTACCAGTTTGTGACGTAATTTCAATGCAACTATTACCTCACTTAAATGTGCATTTTTACTTCCTTGTACGAAGTAAAGGGGAAGTATTGTAATCGCGAAAAATTTCTGGTATCATATTTCAACGAAAATATCTATTTTGGCCGCTATCGAATGAAATTTAAGGATGTTTTTGAGTGACATCCGTACGTAAGGACAGAATAGAGAACTCTTTTAACCTCCCCCCAAAAATAAGAAAACTGATTTAAAATGGATTCTGAAGAGATTTTTTTCGCGGCGTCTGTGCGTATGTACACACGTATGTATGTATCTCCCATAACTCAAAAACTCCTAACCTCAGAACGTTGAAATTTTGTATATAAGGCTGCTATAACATGCAGATGTGCACCTCGCATTTTGGTTGCATTCGGCCGCACCAAAAGTATATATATACACTCTGTTACTTGGCTCAGTAAGCTCAGTTTCTTTACTCTTATAAGTTTGTAAATTGTGCATTTTTTGCTTTAAAAATAATTGAATTATATTGGTCTTATCTTTCGATTAAGAGTTTTACGCATTTAGTTAACCTGCATGCAATAATTGTGGAATTATCAACAATTTAAAAGCTTATTTAAGTGCGGCTGAGCCCAATTCTTGGTTATAATAGCGACCATATTTGTTTATATTTGAAACTTAGCAGAATAGTGTCTTTGTTGCCAATCTAGAGAAACTAAGCTTCGCAAGAACAAAGATAACATCTTCTTTCATTATTGCTAATTAAATTATTTGATTGACTGAGATCAGACGTTATTTGATTGATTGAGACGGGGTTGTTCATTCTGGAATTATCATTTAAGTTATTAGCTCGTGTTTGCGTACAAATTGTAATGTTTACTGTAAAAATTGTTTTTAGTCCAAAGGGGCTTTGTCCCTGAAAGACTATTGCTTTCGTTTTACGATTTTGCGTCGGAAACGTTAAAAGTCTGTATCACTTTTCAAACTGTTGAAACAAAATATTGCAGTCCTGTATTATATTTAAAGAAATTAAATAATGCAGAATGTGCATAAATGTATGTATGTTTCTCGCATTGTGATAAAACGACGGTACGTAAAGCCATCGAATTTTGAGTGCCGTAATTCTGCTGGAAGGATAGGCATCTGGAAGCCCAAATTTGAAATTTGGAATTTGTTTTATTAACGATTTCATATTTTGTAAAACTTTAACGAATTTTTGATTAACAAACTCAAGGATTTCAAAGCGGGCAATAGCAACATTGTAAAGAAAACACATTTTTATATCCTGTGCGTGAGACTGTGTATCGGAAATTCTACAGTACAGAAAAAAACATTTTTAGCTGCAGCGCGTGGGACTGTGTGTAGAAAATTCTAAAGATATGCTCAGTTTAAAATTATTTTGCGATATTATTCTTTAACTGAATTTTATGGTTTAAGTGTGAAGAACATGATATTCAATAAATAAATGTAACATACAAAATGTTTAAAAAACGCCCCTTTGGACGTATTTTAAAATTTGAAACCTTTCAGATTTTCTTTCAGATTTCTTTTTTTATTGTTTTAACTGTACTTGGTGTTTTATGTTTTTATATATCTTTCAATTTTTAATGAAAGCGTTTTGAATTTTATGTCTTTTTGCCTTACCGCGAAGTGAGAACAGAATTAATTAGTAGCGAATACGCATTAGGTAAGCGGCGCTGAATCGCCTGTAAGAAACTGCTTCTTTTTATTAGTCCAAAGGGATTTAGTCCCGAAGGACTATTACTTTCGTTTTGCGATTTTGCGTTGAATCACTCTGAATGCCCGTTTCACTTTTCAAATTGTTGCCACTAAATGTTATCGCTCTGCATTAAATTTTAAAAAATGAAAAATCTGCATAAATGTATGCATGTTTCTCGCATTGTGATAAAACCTAGAGCCATCGAATTTTGAATGACGTCATCCTACTGCGAATATGGGCATCTGGAAGCCCTAATTTTGAATTTGAAATTTGCTTTATTATCGATTTTATGTTTTGTAACATTTCAACGAATTTCTGATTAACAAACTAAATGATTTCAAAGCGAGCAATGGCAACACTGTACGAAAAAAAAAACATTTTTATCTCCAGCGCACGAGACTTACGGAAATTCTAAAGATATGTTCATTTTAAAATGATTTTGCGATATTGATTTTGAACTGAATTTTATGGTTTGAGTACGTAGTACATGATATTTAATAAAAAAAGGTAGCACACGAAACGTTAAAAAAACGCGCCTTTAGACGTAATTTAAAATCTGAAACATTTCAGATTTTTTTTTTTTTTTTACTTTTTTTATTTGTTAAATTTCTTCTGAAAATTGTCTTAGATTTATTATAGTATTTAAATAGAATCTGTGGTAATTCTTTAGACGCTATAATTTTTGCGCTCTATGAGTTATAAAATGAATGAGGTATAACATTGTTAAGTGAATTAGCTCCGAAGTGTGGCTGTGGTAAATAAATATAGTGAACTTTAAAGAGTGTATTTATTCTACTGTGGTTTATGCGCTATCGACGAAGTAGATTTAATTAAAAATTCGCTAACTTTTACTCCAATATGTTTAAATGAAATGCTGGAAAGTTGCGAATAATTTAATATTCCGTATAAGGAAGTCATGTAGTGTACACATCAGATTTTTTTTCTATAGGCTCTCTAATGAGCAAATTAAAAGAATTTTCCAATCTTTACACTTAACTGTTAACTGGTGTAAAATTGACAATGCAGATAAAACCTGTATTTAGGTAGTTTAATTTGAAAAATAAATTACTATGGTTATGGTAACTTGGTTATAGCTTTCAAAAATGTACGCTTAAATTTTTACGATTGAGTAATTTATTTTGCTTCCTCATCTTACTCAAAAAAATTCTTCCCCCGCCCCCCAAAAAAATCGTGTGTTTGTGTGATTTCTCAGATTATTTAACAGATGTTCTCCACTATATCAATGATTACACTTACACCAGTCTTTCCGGAATAATGGGTAACTTTTAATATTTTTACTTCCTCCTACGTAGTAAAAAGGAAGTATTGTGATCGCGAAAAGTTTTCGGTATCATATTTCAACGAAAATATCTATTTTGACCGCTATGGAATGCAATTTAATGATGTTTTTGAGTCATATTCGTACGTAAGAACAAAATAAAGGATTCTTTTTTCCCCAAAAAATTATTAAATTGATTTAAAATGGATTCTAAAGAGATTTTTTTGTGGCGTCTGTGCGTATGTACGTATGTATGTATGTATATTGCATAACTCAAAAAAAAGTAGCCTCAGAACGTTAAAATTTTGTACATAGGACTGCTATAACATGTAGATGTGCACCTCCTATTTTGGTTGCAATCGACTGCATAAAAAGTATATAAATTTATGTATATATATATATATATACACTCACGTTTGTGAAAATTGCAACACCAAGAAGGAATCGTCATAATTGAATGCAATTTAATACACAGTTGAGTGGTAGTGGTACAAATAAATGATTAAATGTTCAAAGCAAACAAACAAGAACAAGAGATCAGAATCAGTATTTTGTGTGGCCACCACGCGCCGCAATAAGTGCTGCTACACGACGTGGCATGGAGTCAAACAAAGTTTGAATGTCTGACTGAGGAAGAGCATTCCATATCGTTTGTACGCGTACCCAAAGTTCGTCTGCAGACGCAACAGGACGAGGATCACGAGCAAGACGCCGACCAATGACATCCCACACATGTTCAATTGGCGACATATCCGGGGAACACGCAGGCCAAGGAAGAAGCTGTACCTGCTGCGCTGCAAAGAAGGATTTAACAATCCGAGCAGTATGAGGGCGGGCATTGTCCTGTTGAAATACAGCGCCTGGCAAGCTTTGAAGGAAGGGAACAGCTTCGGGCTGTAGAACTTCACGGATATACCGGTTGCTGTTCAGATTGCCCACAATTCGTAGCAATTGAGATCGTCTATGATATGCTATGGCGCCCCAGACCATAACTCCGGGTGTTCGTCCACTGTGGCGTTCGATAATGCACTCCGGAAGGTGGCGTTCACCGGCATAGCGTCTGACACGAATGCGGCCATCATGGTACCACAAATTAAAGCGGGATTCGTCAGAAAACACGACATGCTGCCAATCAGCACGCCAGTCTCTATGCTGATTGGCCCATTGTAGCCGCAGGCGGCGATGGTCGTGCGTTAGGGGGATCCTGTATAAAGGAGTCCGTGCGCGCAGTCCACACTGCAGCAGACGTCTACGAATTGATGAAGCACACAATGAAACACCTGTAGCTATTGACCACAGTGCTGCCAATTGTCTAGAGGAAGCTGTACGGTCCGTCCGCGCCATGCGGACCAGGTGTCTATCATCGCGAGCTGACGTCACATTTCGGGGTCCACTCCCGGATTTCCGAGTTGTCCGACACTCGTCCGTCCACTGCTTCCAAACGCGCATCACTGTGCTGCTGTTACGCTGCACACGAGAGGCTACTGCACGATACGACAATCCAGCTTCACGAAGGCCGATGATTCTCCCTCGTTCAAACTCTGTAAGTTGTTCAAATCTCGCTCTCTTTCGTCGACGAGGCATAAGTACAGATTGAGTTAACGTTTACCACTAGCAGATAACCACCGATAACCATGCACGCCTCGCTACAGCCGTCTATTTATTCGGATCCATCAGCCGTTCAGAGGGCGCTGCTCAGCATACGCATGCGCTACGGATTTGCAATTCTAATCATTTGCATATCATGCGCTACTTTGCATTTCCTGAAAATTTCAGCTCACTCGCGTAAGTCCTTCATGGTGTTGCAATTTTCACAAACGTGAGTGTATATATATCACTCTGTTATTCGGCTCAGTGAGCTCAGTTTTTTCATTCTTATATATTGGTAAATTGTGCATTTTTTGCTTTAAAAATGATTGAATTATGTTTTTCTTAGCTTCCGGTTAAGGTTTTTATGCCTTTAGTAAATCTGCACGCAGGATTTCTAGAATTATCAACAATTTAAAAGTTGTTTAACTACGGCTAAGCCTCATTTTTCTCATGGCGGACATATTTGTTTACATTTGAAACTCAGCAGAATAATGGATTCGTTGCCAATCTAGAGAAACTAAGCTTCGCAATAACAAAGGTAACGCCTTCTTTTATTATTGCTAATTAAATCAAGCTTAATCCGTTCTGGAATTTATTCGAGCAAATAAGTGTTTAAGATTTACTTCGTAATTTTTAATATAGATATTTTGAGTTTTTATGTGTTTTTGTCTTGTCGCGAAGCGAGAAGTGAATTAATTGAATGCGAAATACTGAATCGTCTGTGAAAAAGTGTTTCTTTTTTTGTTTGCTTGTTTAATTTCTTTTAGACATCGTTTTAGATTTATTAGTCTTTAAAGAGAACATGTGGCAAAGATTAGGTAATTCTCCAGATGATATACATAATTTTTGTGCATTCGGATGAGTTATAAAATGAATGAGATGTAACGCTGTTAAGTGCAGCTAGCGCCAGAGTATCGCTGTGGTAAACAAATATAGTGAATTTTAAAGAGTGCATTTATTCTATTGTGGTTTATGCGCTATCGATGAAGTAGATTTAATTCAATCCAATAAGTTTAAATGAAATGTAAAATGCATATGGTTTAATATTCTGTACAAGGAAGTCATGTGGTGTACACATCTAATTTTTTTAATTAGAAGCGACTACACTCTAATAATTTAAAATTAAAGTTACTATTATAGTTAAGCTTAATCACGTTTGTCCATGTCTATTTTAATAACATTAAGCGATGTGAAAATAGTCTTCAAAATGTCAATGGAATTTAACTAATCTTGCATAAATATAATTAGAAAAGCACTATAAATACTTATTTTTATAGCATTTTAGTTAGGGAAAAGGCCATCTTTCAGTTGACTGTTAAAGTTAAGTTTTTGACCTTTTCATAATGTTTCCGAAAATTATTTGCCCACGCTGTACCCCTAATCTTAGCACTCTTAGGGCTTCTCTCATCTCAACACTTATAAAAGATTCTCCGACTGCATCATAATCTTTTTCAGAATGTTTATCAAGTTTAGATTTGTTTCAAAGAACAACAAGCAAAATTTAGGCAATAGGTAACTTTTTCTGTCATTAAACGTGCAACTTGAGGTTTTTCATCAATATCCGTCAAAGCGTTAAATTTCTCACAATTCATGGCAGTTGGAGAGGTTTTTTTAATTCTTCATCTTTTGTTTTATTATTTATTAAAACTCTGGCATTCTTAAAACAATTCTTTACTGTCTTTCCTGAGACGAGGTTCCAAGATTTTAATGTTGTCTTAAATCAAAATCAAGATGGTTGGCGACTTAATCTCTTAATTGGCGACATAACTATGCCCTTTCGTGGCGTTTTCATAGTATTTCGACGTGTGTGAGAATTTCATCTTTTATTTGGCAACATTGCTTCAGTTTGAAAAATTCATTCTACAATACTTTGATAATAGTAACCGACTTGGTGACCTCAGTAAGCGATGTATTTTCCATGTTTTCGTATACAAATGGACGGAACTTGAGCTATTCGATAACAATATCCGAAGAGTAACATTAACTGCGATCACATTAAGCGGCTTCTTATTGTACACATTTTCCTCGAAAGTATGCCCAACTCAGTTACCTGCGTCTTCAATAAAAGAGATCTAGCTTAATAAACAAATTTGTCAGTGTAAATTCCAGCATCGTTATTGTCCAAACTTAGACTGTTATTTTAAAAAGTTAATACAAAGAAAAAATCTTGAAGTCATAGATTAAATGCAAACAGTGACCGAGATTATTCAAATGAATATAGGATCACTGAAAATGAATGGCTTGATTTCATGAGTTCTGGGTAAAATAAATTACAATGGAACGTCTCTTAACGAGCAAGATTAGTTCCTGAAGTTTACTCGTAATGCGAAACGGGTTTTTTTTTACATAAGAATCAACGTAAAATGAGATAAAATGTTCTATTCTGAAAAAAAAAAAAAAAAAAAAAAAAATATAATTCCGTTACAGGGATCGTAAAAAATCGCCAAACAATTGTTGACGCCAATGCTGCCAAATATAATTACAGTAACCCTAACGCAAGAAGGGAAGCATAAATAGTGTTGCTTGCGTACGGGTTCGTAATAGACAGAATGCGCAAGTCCGATGAAAGCTCAATAAAATTTATTCTTATCAAAAGAAATATAACAGAACGCTGGAAATTTCCTCAGAGATATTCGTACAAGAGTTCACAATATCACGCAGTAATAATTAGTAGTTATACTTAAACTACTAAAAACGTTAAATAGTAGAATGTACTGCACAGAGCATTTAAAGAGAAAGCTAATCTGATCAATAGTAACAATAGCAGCTAACTAAACAATTGACGTGTGATATCTCTCTGCGATTTTAAATAGTTTTTAACCAGCCGCGCGAAATCTTTCTAGTGATTTCTGCTTTTCCAGATTTCTGGAAAGTAAAAGGAGTGAAATTGCGGTTACAACAAATACAGCGTTCAATTACATTTTTTCAATTTAAATATAAATTGTCGAGATAAAATTTTACTCAACGTTAAATACACATGCTTCTGCATTTTTACTTTTCCGGGATAAGCTTTCTCTTAAATTCGTCTCGCGCTGCATTGCGCGGGGAAATACAACAATTTTAATTATTATTCTACTAAAATTAGCTATCTAAATATAAAGTTCATAACAATCGTAAATAACTCTCTAAGATTATTGTTTTAATTTAGATAAAGGTTTATTTCATTGAATGGAAGCATGATTGCAAGTTACTATCTCTAATTATTATTTTAATTTAGAAGAAAGGTTAATTTTATATAATACACTTTTTTATTATTACAATTTATAAAAAAAGAGGCTAAAAATAACTGAAAGGAAGCATAATCGTAAATAACTATCTCAGATTATTATAATTTAAATGAAAGGTTAATTTCATAGAAACATTTTTATTACTTTAATGTGTAAAAAAAAACTGAAATTAAACAGGAGGCATAAAATTTGTTATGTCTTCCAACACAGCAGAAAAAAATTCAGTTTCTTTTTGTGCAAACTTCTATACATAAACTCGGACAATCGAAATGATGTCGAAAAGAATCGAAATGACGTCGAGCAGTGCCTCGATAGCCTTTACTACGCCCCACAGCCGCTCGACTGTTTGTGTATGACACCCACTTTCGGAGTGGAGAAAATTATAGTTGTGGTTGACAGTAAAGTGTTTAAAAGCGGCATCTTGCAGGTTCTCCAACTTGTTTGATTTCCAGCAGTCAGTATAAATAATGCTTCCTTCTGCGATATTTTCCTTTATGACATTCAATAAGGTTTTCGCCGATCCATCTGGAACAGCGACTAAGGTACCTTCATTTTATTCTCTGCATAATCGGCCGAAAACTATTGTGGCGGAATAACCCAAGTCCAAAATTATTCTTTCTCTTACTGAAAAGGTTTCCGTCTGCTTAAATAATTTTGCCACACCCGCCGATTTTCAACTTAGGCCGAGCAATTAAATCTGCGGCACACACCTCGCTCATGTAACTAACTGTTCCAGTCTACAACTGTATTGTGGCTTATTTTCAGCTGGAGCTCACAAAATTCAGTAGATGCCATCTCCTGACACCAAAAATAGATGAACCTAATAGCTGTAAGGAACGGGATTTTCGATTCTTTGAACGAAATTTGATTTCTTAATCCTTTCTTCTCCGTTAGAGTATCTTTCCTGCACTGCTATTTCTCTTCTGAGTTCCCGCTAAAGCATAATTTCATCTCTTGTTTGTTCGAACATACTTTTCTATCACGAATGATTCCTTTCATTTGAAAAAAAAATTATATTGCAGACGTTTCGTCATTGAGAAATTCCCAAATTGTTAAATCCATAGCGTTATCAAAAAGGAATTAAAAAATTAAACTAGTGGAGGGTTTGGTCACTACTGTGGGAGTAACTGTCAGGTTACCCTGTGTTGAGTGGCGGAGGTAGCATGTCTGACTCCTTATAATGATTGGGCTAAGCTTGCATAATTTTTACTGCATTTTAAACTCAAAACATATTTATACAATTACGAGAAGCTCTTTACAAATATATGTATAATTCATAGATAGCGTAGATAAGTAATGAAATGAGTTATAGTCCTCGTAGTGCGAGGAATCTGCTAACGAAGGTCTGTCGTCGAGATCACTGTAGATCTCTCCAGTCAAAAGTTCAGAAGCCTTCTGTGTTACTCAGATGGCGAAAATCTTAAGACTGAATTAGCTACGTCTCCTTAATTTTACACTAGCATTTTACGTCCTCTGATTTATTATATCTGGAACGATATCAGAGAAAAAATAAGATCATTGGTTCGTCACCCTTCCTGAAATCGAGAAGCTTTAACGACAGGCACGGTGCAGAACGTTAAAATCTCCTGACACTAGTCATGAAGCTGTGTCTCTTGCACTGTCAATTGGAACGAATTATTGCGTCTGAGATGTCAGAAACATGTCGTGTGACACATCGTAAAGGCTAGGGAGCAGTGACTTGCAGGGACCGTACACACGATTTACTTATCTCCGTGTCGTCCGCCGCACTAGTATTTCATTGACGACTTACAAATATAGAACTATCGAAATTTACGCACTTTGAAATCGGCGCTTTCGCTAGATTTGGTGCGCGGTTAAATGGGCGTGTTTGCTAGATTTAGCGCTTTTTCGCTGTGATTTTTTACGGTGCCTAATACGGAATTGTACCAAAAAAAAATACTCAAACAGATTTATAATGGTGACATTTACGACTTATAATACACAGTCCAGTCACATTAATGTGACCATCTGTCAAAAGCCAGAACAACCACCTTTCGCAGAGCGGACTGCTGCGAGACGTGCAGGAAGAGAGTCACATAAGTCCCTGAAGGTGTTCTCTGGGATGTTGAGCCATGCCGACTCTAATGCCGTGGCCAGCTGCGCTAGATTACGCGGTTGAGGATCCATGGCGTGAACAACTCGATCGAGATGGTCCCACAGATGCTCGATTGGGTTTAAGTCAGGTGAGTTTGCTGGCCAGGGGAGGACGGTAAACTCATCCTGGTGCTCTTCGAACCACGCACGTACACTGGCAGCTGTATGGCACCTCGCATTGTCCTGCTGGAAGATGCCATCATCCTGAGGAAAAACAATGCGCATGTAGGGGTGAACATGGTCCGCAAGGACAGATGCGTACTTGTATTGATCCATTGTGCCTTCCACAATGATCAGTGAACCTAGAGAATGCCAGGAAAACATTCCCCAGACCATAATGCTCCCGCCTCCAGCTTGGACCGTTCCGGCAATGGTTGCAGGGTGGTTCCTTTCAGAGGTTTCACGCCTTATACGCCAACGTCCATCTGTCCGATGGAGCATAAAACGCGATTCATCCGAAAACGCAACCTGTCGCCACTCAGTGGACGTCCAGCTGCTGTACTGGCGTGCAAATTCTAGCCTTCGCCGTCGATGAACAGCAGTCAGCATAGGTGCACGAACCAGGCGTCTGCTTCGGAGGCCCAGACGCAGCAATGTTCGCTGAATAGTACTTTGGGAGACACTTTTGGTAGCCCCTTGGTTCATTTTGGTGGTCAGTTGCTCAACGGTAGCCCGTCTATCTGCCCGAACGCATCTCCGCAACCGTCGTTCGCCTCTGTCATCTATGGCCCGTGGTGCACCACATTTGCCACGTCGCTGATTTTGGACAGTCCCATTTTGCCATGCACGGTACACTTTTACCACGGCGGCACGCGAACAGTTCACAAACTCAGCCGTTTCGGAAATGCTTCCACCCTTGGCCCGAAAGCCAATGATCATGCCCTTTTGGAAGTCGGATAAATCGCTTCGTTTCTGCATTACGCCAACGATTGAAATGTTTTCCGAAGCCCTCACACACCCTTTATATACGCTCAACTGCACTGTGCTGCCACCTGCCTTCTGTGATTGGTTATTTAACTCTGACATGGAAAGTACGTGGTGGTCACATTAATGTGACTGGACTGTGTACATCCTTTTTTACAGGAAAGTTGCCAGACATTTGTTTTTGTTTTATGTTTAAAAATTTGGCGAAAATGAGACAGCATTATCGTTTAATAAATTTATAGCACGTATAGCCATTGCCTTATACCTTTAACATAGATATAAACAGGATAGGACCAAGCCCAGGAACCTGGAGAGTGACTTTGTCACCTAATACTACTCAAGCATTGCCTTATTTGGTTGATCCTTCTCAAATTACGATGTAACAGATTCTGATGCTTTCAGCATCTCTCTTATTCATCTCTTATTTACTCATATTTATTATTCGTCTCTCTTATTTATTATTCATTACAAATCCGCCGTTATGAGATGTGCTCGTTAAGCGAGGTTAGACTGTGTAACGTTTCATTTCTTGATGCAATGCTAGCCTAGAACTGCTTTTTTGTAATGTTGCTTCTTTTCTAATGTGTGAAAATGTTGAAAAAACGCAACACACAGAAAGCGAACTCCCTACCACAGAGGGCGCCAGAGTTACGATGTTTAAAAATTTTGAATCATACAAACTGTAGAAAGGAAAATGATAGTCTTTTAAATTTTAGAACAAGAGTATGGAAAATTTTTTCTTGCAGTCTGTTGTTACTTGTTGTCTTGTTACTTATCTCACGAAAGCTCACGAAATTCCTCGTGCAAGGAGTGCAAGATTGCCCCTCTCGTTGGAAGATTCCAACACTATACAGGTAACAGAGCGACTTTAGTTCCAACCCCAATTTTGATGGAGAGTAGCCCAGAGGGGGTTCGAGGGATCCCACCCCTTTTCCCTACCATCAACCTCTCGAAAGGACTCTCCGCTCACCGCATATTTAGAGTGCCCCCATGCCGCACAGACTCTATATAATTAGTAATATTCCTGCCTTCTCTGGAATTCGAACGATACGGCAGTCAGCGTCGCTAACTGTTCCGGTTGGAAGGCTTTTGCAATCTACAACACGCCAGCAGAAAACTATACATTATTTCTGTAACCAGAAGTTAATAAAAAGTAACTTTTTCAGTACTGTTTTTTGTTTTTAGTTGTTTTATATATTTACGGCTAAAATAGTTATTCATAATTATAAAAAATATTTCAAAAAGAGAACTGCTATTCAAGGGAAAGATCAGAATCTTTTATGCTAAGTAATTTATGTTTCAAAATTATTAACGTCCAGGTTAAGCAGACCTCGGCGTATTTCTTGGTGTTATCTTGCAGCAATCGGTTAAATTCACATCTGAACAGTAAAATGAGTAACCACCGATGATTAGATGATGGAAGGAGGTGGCGAATTGTGGGGAGGCTAGAGGCAGACCAATCGCAAGTCCAGTTATGCAAAGAGTTTAATTTAACGCCCAGCATCGTGTGTAACCTATGGAAACAGTTCCAGAGTACTGGATCCATCGAGAGAAAGCCTAGGCAAGGTCGTCCAAGAGCCACGACGGCCAGAGAAGATCGCTATTTGTCCATTTTAGCGAGGCGTAACAGAGGGGCTAGACCTTCTCAACTCTCTCGGGACCTGTAAGCAGCCACAGGAACCCATGTAATAAGGGTGATTGTTTCCAAAAGACTGAATGAGAGAGGGTTGTTTGCTAGAAGACCGGCTGTTTGCGTTCCGCTCACGTTTACGGACGGGAGAGTCCGATTAGCATGGTGCAGGCAGCATAGTGGTTGGAATACGGAGCAATGGGCGACCGTTCTGCTCACCGACAAGTCCCGTTTTAGCCTAAACACCTATTCTTGCAATACTTTCATATGGAGAGAGCCAAGGACCCGCTATCTACCCTCCAATGTCCGCGAAATCAACAATTATGGCGGTGGCGGTGTAATGGTTTGGGAAGGCATCATGTTGGATGGCCGCACACCTCTCCACGTCTTTGACATAGGCTCTGTGGCTGGTGTACAATATAGGGATGAGGTCTTGGAGCCCTATGTTCGCCTTTTCCGAGGTGAAGCGGGTCCCGAGTTCATCTCACAGGACGATAACGCGAGGCCACATAGAGCTCTTCTGGTCGACGAATTTTTCGAGAGTGGGGATATTCGCCGGATGGATTGGCCTGCCAGGTCTCCAGACCTCAACCCTATATAGCATATCTGGGACGCTCTGGGGAGAGCAACTGCAACTCGCAACCCCCTCCGAGGACCATCCAGGAACTAAAAACAGCGTTGCTGAATGAGGGGACCAGTTGCCACAGGCAATGATAAACTGCTTTATTTCCCGTATGACATCACGCTGCGAGGCCTGTATGGCTGTAAGAGGGGACCATACCCCCTGTTAACCCATTTCTTTTGTGTCTTCTGCAACCGCTGTTTCAGACCTTCAGGCTCCAATAAGTGTTACACACGAACATGTGTGTCTATTATAACTGTTGAATGTTTATTTTGTTTGTATTATATCAACTTATGTTCACACCAGATTTTATCAAAATCTGTCCAGTAGTTCTGGAGATCGTAGATCAAATATGAAAATTCTCTTAATTTATTTCACCAGTGTAGTTAGGTATTTATATCAAAAATCAATCAATAAACCTACTTACATGTTGGTTCTGATTTTGTTACCTTGGAAATTACGTGACGATTACTTTAACAAAGTATTCTAAAAAATTGTTTCATTTAGCTTGTTCCAATCCAATTTTGCTGCAAATTAGTGTATTTCTACATAAATTTTACCGTGTTTTCTTCCATTGCTGGTAAATTTTACAAGTGGATATTTTAAATTTGACTTTAAGCAAAAACAAAATTGTCTCTAAAAATAGTTGAAACTTGAAATATAATAAAATGAAGGCATACGAATATGGCTACGTTTACATGACTGAAGGCTTATTATGAGGATGGTTGCCTGAAGAATGGTTATGCACACGGTTGCCAGAATTTGAAACATTCTGAAAATTTGGCGCCCTTGTACTAAGGTTTTGGTCAATACGTAAGATTGGTTTGGCTTATTTCATTTACGCAAAGCACTCGAGGGCTATCTGCCTAAGGACAGGGATGCTTTCGTGGAGACTTTCTAAGAGCATCTGGCTCGTATACACGTTACACATGGGGAGACCACAAAACGTTCAAAGACCTAGCCCGTTCGCGGGATTCGAACCTCGGACCGAACTACTAGCGTTTAGCGACTTTAGCGCTCGGTCTTTGGTGGGCCCACATAATACGTAAGAAGCCTAAAACATAGGCAGTTTCCCAGCATCTTAATTAGGGAAACGCAAAAGTTTGTTTTGGTTTTTTTAGTAATGTCTTTAAATTTAAGTTCATTTTTAAACTGTTCATAACGTTTCTGGAAATTATTTGACCGATGTTGCTGCACCCCTAATCTTAATACTCAGAGTTGTTTCCTCATTGAAATATAATATTGTTGCGAAAAATTCGGCGGTTGCGCCTGTATGTAAGCTTTCCGGCATAGCACTAGGGTTGCCATAAAATAGTGTATGGTAGGGTTGCCAGATTGGCGACTTTATCGCCCATTTGGCGACCAAATCGGCGATATCCCATGGTCCAATCGGGAAGCTTCTAGAATAACTTCCTGTCGAGATATTTCTCGAAACCTGTGGAACCTAAGGAAAAGCTATATAAACCCTTGCGTTTCTGAGAGCCGGGAGAGTGTGATTAAGAGTGTGATTAGTTGTGAGAATTGTGAGAATAGCTGCTTACTGTGAGTGCTAAGCTACGCGAGAGTTTTGTGAACGGAAAGCGATCGAGATAGTGCTTTGCCGTGAAGCTACCTTTACAGTATAGCTTGACAGTGTATTGGTGATTGTTCCACGGTGTTTATTATAAGTTTAGTGTTGCCGTGAAGCTACCTTTACAGTTACAGCCTGAAGCTGTGTTGCTGATTGTTTCAGCGTATTTATTGTAGATTTTCGACGCTTTTAAAGGTAATTTTGGAACTGTGCTGTAAATAGTGATTCTTGTAAATAAATTGTGCTTTTTATTGTTCTGCATCGTGTTTTCATCGGATACTCTCAAATCCACGAACCCGTAAAACGCAACAACTGGTGTCAGAAGTGGGATTTGAGAGTGAATGCCAGTCACCCGTCTACAGGAGAAAGCAATGGCGGAGGAAATGAAAGCTTTGATGGACATGTTAGCAGCTCTGAAAGCCGGACAAGAAGAGATGAAACAAGACATGAAAGCCGGACAAGAAAAGATGGACGCCAGACAAGAAGAGATGAAACAAGAAATAAAAGCCGGACAAGAAAAGCTTCAAGAGCAACTGCGACAGATGGAAATGGAGCAAAACAAGGTTAGAAGCGACATCATGGAGCTTAGAGAGGAAACCAAAACCAAATTACAAGATATGAAAGAGGAACTGAAGGAGGAAGCTGCAACTAAAATAGCCGATATGGAAGAAAGATTCGAAGAAAAATTTAGGAAGTTTCGGGAAGAGGTAGACATGTTGAAAGAAAAACGAACTGAGCCGAAGAGAGAAATTGAAGATTTTAAGATTCTCCCAGGTTCTCCTCATACGGCAATCAAACCCAGTACGTACGACGGAAAATCGTCGTGGAATGTGTACAAGACCCAGTTCGCCATCGTGGCTGACACTAACAGATGGGATTCCCAGATGAAGGCATCACAGCTAGCTGCATCACTCCGAGGCGATGCTGCAGATATCCTAGGAGTTCTGCCACAAGACCAGATTTCCAGTTTTGATGCCCTCTCGAACGCACTAGAACTCAGATTCGGAGAAAAATGCGTAAAGGACTGTAGCCGTCTCCAACTCAAAACCCGCCAACAGAAAACGACTGAAAGCCTCCAAGAACTAGCAACTGATATTGAAAGGCTGGCGCACCATGCATATCCGGACTGTCCACCCGATGTCCGTGAAAATCTGGCCCTTATGCATTTCGTCGATGCAGTCAAGGATCAGGAAATTCAGAAGGCTCTCAGGTTGGCAGATCTCAAAGACCTGAAATCTGCATTAATCTATGCGATGAAGTTTGAGTCGGCTCAGCAGGCAACTCGAAAAGATCGCCATCCGATCAGAGCGGCTAAAGTAGAAAATGAAAATTTTGATGTCAGAAAATTTAAACAAGAAATGTTAAAAGAGATTCGGGAAGCGTTAAATAAGCCAAATAACAGAAACACCGACAAGAAAGCAATGAAGTGCTGGAATTGCGGACTCGAAGGACATCTGCGCAGGAACTGTCACGTGAGCCAAGACCGGGAGGCAGCTCCAGGGAAACTAAAATGCGGCAATCTCACGGGGCGGAGGTTGCCAGGCAGAGATGTAGCCTCTCTGAAAGTTCTTCAGATCTCGTCAATGAGCGGCGGAGATAACGGATTGTTCGTCGAAGGATACGTGAATAAACACCCTTGTAAGATGATCATCGATACGGGAGCCAACGTAACCATCGTCAGAACAGACGTAGCGCGGAAACTAAACAAGACTTTGCGCTGGACGTCGCCCTGTGTGACTCTACAGACAGTGACAGGTGACAAGATCCCCATTGAAGGTAAAATTAACATCACCATTACCTTCGGAAATGAGACTTACCAGCACTTGGCATTCGTCGCTGACATCGCGGACGAATTAATACTTGGACTAGACTTTTTGCGGAAATATGACTTTACACTGGACTTTAAACGCAACGAAATGCACTCTGCGAGGGATGCGAACTCCCTACCACAGAGGGCGCCAGAGTTACGATGTTTAAAAATTTTGAATCATACAAACTGTAGAAAGGAAAATGATAGTCTTTTAAATTTTAGAACAAGAGTATGGAAAATTTTTTCTTGCAGTCTGTTGTTACTTGTTGTCTTGTTACTTATCTCACGAAAGCTCACGAAATTCCTCGTGCAAGGAGTGCAAGATTGCCCCTCTCGTTGGAAGATTCCAACACTATACAGGTAACAGAGCGACTTTAGTTCCAACCCCAATTTTGATGGAGAGTAGCCCAGAGGGGGTTCGAGGGATCCCACCCCTTTTCCCTACCATCAACCTCTCGAAAGGACTCTCCGCTCACCGCATATTTAGAGTGCCCCCATGCCGCACAGACTCTATATAATTAGTAATATTCCTGCCTTCTCTGGAATTCGAACGATACGGCAGTCAGCGTCGCTAACTGTTCCGGTTGGAAGGCTTTTGCAATCTACAACACGCCAGCAGAAAACTATACATTATTTCTGTAACCAGAAGTTAATAAAAAGTAACTTTTTCAGTACTGTTTTTTGTTTTTAGTTGTTTTATATATTTACGGCTAAAATAGTTATTCATAATTATAAAAAATATTTCAAAAAGAGAACTGCTATTCAAGGGAAAGATCAGAATCTTTTATGCTAAGTAATTTATGTTTCAAAATTATTAACGTCCAGGTTAAGCAGACCTCGGCGTATTTCTTGGTGTTATCTTGCAGCAATCGGTTAAATTCACATCTGAACAGTAAAATGAGTAACCACCGATGATTAGATGATGGAAGGAGGTGGCGAATTGTGGGGAGGCTAGAGGCAGACCAATCGCAAGTCCAGTTATGCAAAGAGTTTAATTTAACGCCCAGCATCGTGTGTAACCTATGGAAACAGTTCCAGAGTACTGGATCCATCGAGAGAAAGCCTAGGCAAGGTCGTCCAAGAGCCACGACGGCCAGAGAAGATCGCTATTTGTCCATTTTAGCGAGGCGTAACAGAGGGGCTAGACCTTCTCAACTCTCTCGGGACCTGTAAGCAGCCACAGGAACCCATGTAATAAGGGTGATTGTTTCCAAAAGACTGAATGAGAGAGGGTTGTTTGCTAGAAGACCGGCTGTTTGCGTTCCGCTCACGTTTACGGACGGGAGAGTCCGATTAGCATGGTGCAGGCAGCATAGTGGTTGGAATACGGAGCAATGGGCGACCGTTCTGCTCACCGACAAGTCCCGTTTTAGCCTAAACACCTATTCTTGCAATACTTTCATATGGAGAGAGCCAAGGACCCGCTATCTACCCTCCAATGTCCGCGAAATCAACAATTATGGCGGTGGCGGTGTAATGGTTTGGGAAGGCATCATGTTGGATGGCCGCACACCTCTCCACGTCTTTGACATAGGCTCTGTGGCTGGTGTACAATATAGGGATGAGGTCTTGGAGCCCTATGTTCGCCTTTTCCGAGGTGAAGCGGGTCCCGAGTTCATCTCACAGGACGATAACGCGAGGCCACATAGAGCTCTTCTGGTCGACGAATTTTTCGAGAGTGGGGATATTCGCCGGATGGATTGGCCTGCCAGGTCTCCAGACCTCAACCCTATATAGCATATCTGGGACGCTCTGGGGAGAGCAACTGCAACTCGCAACCCCCTCCGAGGACCATCCAGGAACTAAAAACAGCGTTGCTGAATGAGGGGACCAGTTGCCACAGGCAATGATAAACTGCTTTATTTCCCGTATGACATCACGCTGCGAGGCCTGTATGGCTGTAAGAGGGGACCATACCCCCTGTTAACCCATTTCTTTTGTGTCTTCTGCAACCGCTGTTTCAGACCTTCAGGCTCCAATAAGTGTTACACACGAACATGTGTGTCTATTATAACTGTTGAATGTTTATTTTGTTTGTATTATATCAACTTATGTTCACACCAGATTTTATCAAAATCTGTCCAGTAGTTCTGGAGATCGTAGATCAAATATGAAAATTCTCTTAATTTATTTCACCAGTGTAGTTAGGTATTTATATCAAAAATCAATCAATAAACCTACTTACATGTTGGTTCTGATTTTGTTACCTTGGAAATTACGTGACGATTACTTTAACAAAGTATTCTAAAAAATTGTTTCATTTAGCTTGTTCCAATCCAATTTTGCTGCAAATTAGTGTATTTCTACATAAATTTTACCGTGTTTTCTTCCATTGCTGGTAAATTTTACAAGTGGATATTTTAAATTTGACTTTAAGCAAAAACAAAATTGTCTCTAAAAATAGTTGAAACTTGAAATATAATAAAATGAAGGCATACGAATATGGCTACGTTTACATGACTGAAGGCTTATTATGAGGATGGTTGCCTGAAGAATGGTTATGCACACGGTTGCCAGAATTTGAAACATTCTGAAAATTTGGCGCCCTTGTACTAAGGTTTTGGTCAATACGTAAGATTGGTTTGGCTTATTTCATTTACGCAAAGCACTCGAGGGCTATCTGCCTAAGGACAGGGATGCTTTCGTGGAGACTTTCTAAGAGCATCTGGCTCGTATACACGTTACACATGGGGAGACCACAAAACGTTCAAAGACCTAGCCCGTTCGCGGGATTCGAACCTCGGACCGAACTACTAGCGTTTAGCGACTTTAGCGCTCGGTCTTTGGTGGGCCCACATAATACGTAAGAAGCCTAAAACATAGGCAGTTTCCCAGCATCTTAATTAGGGAAACGCAAAAGTTTGTTTTGGTTTTTTTAGTAATGTCTTTAAATTTAAGTTCATTTTTAAACTGTTCATAACGTTTCTGGAAATTATTTGACCGATGTTGCTGCACCCCTAATCTTAATACTCAGAGTTGTTTCCTCATTGAAATATAATATTGTTGCGAAAAATTCGGCGGTTGCGCCTGTATGTAAGCTTTCCGGCATAGCACTAGGGTTGCCATAAAATAGTGTATGGTAGGGTTGCCAGATTGGCGACTTTATCGCCCATTTGGCGACCAAATCGGCGATATCCCATGGTCCAATCGGGAAGCTTCTAGAATAATTTCCTGTCGAGATATTTCTCGAAACGTGTGGAACTTTAAGAAAAGCTATATAAACCCTTGCGTTTCTGAGAGCAGTTAATTGTGAAGTATTGTGAAGTGTTGCGAAGTAGTGTGAGCGTTGTGATTATTGTGAGAATAGCTACTTACTGTGAGTGCTAAGCTACGCGAGAGTTTTGTGAACGGAAAGCAATCGAGATAGTGCTTTGCCGTGAAGCTATCTTTACAGTATAGCTTGACAGTGTATTGGTGATTGTTCCGCGGTGTTTTATTATAAGTTTAGTGATGCCGTGAAGCTACCTTTACAGTTACAGCCTGAAGCTGTGTTGCTGATTGTTTCAGCGTATTTATTGTAGATTTTCGACGCTTTTAAAGGTAACTTTGGAACTGTGCTGTAAATAGTGATTCCTGTAAATAAATTGTGCTTTTTATTGTTCTGCATCATATTTTCATAGGATACTCTCAAATCCACGAACCCGTATAAACGCAACAATATGTTAATAAAAAATTTTAAATTAAGCAGAAAAGTAACCTTAGTTTGGCGTAGATTTTTTTCAGGGAACTGAAAACGTATTGCTGAGTGAATTATTTTGGGTTTTGAGGAAAAAGGGACTTGTGTCTAGTCTCCTTCAAAATTGATAAAGTTATTCAAAATCTGCGACGAACTAAGGTTGTTTTTTTTCGCTAATTTTAAATGGTTGACTGAAATCGAAACCAAGCTAATTGGTAATCTCATGTGACAGAGAAATATCGCCAAGCAGTCTTTTACTTGGTGATATTTCTCTATCACATAGCAATCAATTTTATTATTAGTCGGTAAGCCTGCCGGATGAGCGGGCTATGACCAAAGCAATATTTATATGTACTGGAAAGCAGAAAATGAAATGAACTTTAATTTAATGTACTGTACACAAAGAAGCCAGCTGCGACAAAAAGCAAAATTTATGAATTCTATATATTTCTGAAAAGAAAATGCATAAAAACGTTTCAATATGAATGAAACAAGTTCATTCTTTCCAAAAAACAACCAATTCGTAAATAATTTTTTTTTGCTGCAAAACCTGGAAACAGAAACTTCAGACACTTCAGGATAATACGCAGAAGTATGATGTCATGATTCAAATTTAATGTATTAAAAAAATTATAAAAAAAAAATCTGAAAGCTTACAGATTTTATAATACGCCCAAAGGGGCGTCTTTTTAACGTTTTGTGTTAAACTTTATTTGCTCTTTATTTATTAAATATGTTCTTCGCATTTAAACCATAAAATTTAATTCAACAGCAATATCGCAAAATATTTAAAAAGAGCATATCTTCAGAATCTCCGATACGCAGTCTCACGCGCTGGTGTTAATTTTTTTATTTTAAAATTTTTTTTCCGTAGTGTTGCTATTGCTCACTTTGAAATCGATGAGTTTCTTAATTAAAAAATCATAAATGCTTTTCAAAATATGATATAGATAATGAATCAAATTCCAAAATTGGTTCCAGAAACCCATTGTTCGGATGCCGACGTACGTTTTCAAAATTTGATGGCTAGGTACCGTTGTTTTATCACAATGCGAGAAACATCTATACATTTATGGAGATTCTTCATTATTTAATTTCTTTAAATATAATACAGGGATCTAATATTTGGTGGCAATAATTTAAAAAGTGATTCTTCATTAACAGTGAATCAACGCAAAATGCCAAACCGAAATTAATAGCCCTGCATGGGCTATTAATTATTTCCTTTGGGCTAATAACAACTTTTTCTAAATATCAATAAAAGAATAAACGTGGGAATAACATCGCGTGTCAGATATCTTAATCTGGAACGAAAACGTTGACATCACTAGCCGTTTATTTAAAATGCTGACATTAGCGAAACATTTTCGACATTGCAATGACGTCACATGCAATTGCGTATTTTTTCAACGTCAAGATATGACATTAATAATAACATACTTAATGTTTGGCATTGATATTTTTAGTGCAAAGGGGTAATTTGCTCAGAAGTACTATTAATTTAGTTTTGGCATTTTGCGTTGATTCACAATTATATTTAAAGAAATTAAATAATGAAAAATCTGCATAAATGTATGTATGTTTCTGGCATTGTGATAAAACAACGGTACCTAGAGCTATCAAATTTTGAATATTGGACGTTTCCATCCGAATATGGGCAACTGGAAGCCCAAATTTGAAATTTGGAATTTGCTTTATGATCGATTTCATATTTTGTTAAACTTTAACTAATTTTTGATTAACAAACTCAAGGTATGCAAAGCGAGCAATGGCGACGTTGTACAGAAAAAACATTTTTATTTACAACATTTTTATTGTATCCGAAATTCTAAAGATATGCTCAGTTTAAAATTATTTTGAAATATTGCTGTTGAACTGAATTTTATGGTTTAAGTGCGAAAAAATAATCAATAAAGGTAGCACACAAAATGCTAAATAAACGCCTCTTTGGACGTAATTTAAAATCTGAAGTGTTTCAAATTTTTTTTTTCTTTCTTTCTCTCTCTTTTTTTTACTTCCTTGCACGAAGTAAAAAGGAAGAATTGTAATCGCGATAAAATTCGGGTACCATAGTTCAACGAAAATATCTATTTTGACCGTTATCGAATGCGAACTAACGATGTTTTTGAGCGACATGTGTGCGTAAAGACAGAATAAAGAACTCTTTTCATCCCAAATAATTATAAAACTGATTTAAAATGGATTCTGAAGAGATTTTTTCGTGGCGTCTGTCCATCCGTCCGTATGTATGTATGTATCTCGCATAACTCAAAAACGAGTAGCCTGAGAACGTTGAAATTTTGTATATAGGGAAGCTATAACATGTAGATGTGCACCTCGCATTTTGGCTGCAGTCGGCCGAACCAAAAGCATATAAATATATGTATATATATATATATTCACTCTCTTACTCGGCTCTGAGAGTTCAGTTTCTTTATTCTTATAAGTTTGTAAATTATGCATTTATTCCTTTAAAAAGATTGAATTATGTTGTTCTTATCTTCCGGTTAAGATTTTTATGCCCTTAGTTAACTTGCGTGCAATAATTGTGGAATTATCAGCAATATAAAAGTTTTTAAAGTGCGGCTAAGCCTAATTTTTGGTTATGATCGCGTCCATATTTGTTTACATTTGAAACTCAGCAGAATAGTGACTTTGTTGCCAATCTAGAGAAACTAAGCTTCGCAAGAACAAAGATAACGCCTTCTTTCATTATTGCGAATTAAATCATACTTGATTCATTCTGGAATTATCACTTAAGTTATTAGCTAGTTTTGGGGTACAAATTGTAATTTTTATTGTAAAAATTGTTTTTTTAATTGTTTTAACTCTACTTGGTGTTTTATGTTTTTCTTTATCTTTCAATTTTTAATGAAAATGTTTTGAATTTTTGCGTATTTTTGCATTACTGCGAGGGAGAACTGAATTAAATAGTAGGGTAAACGGCTCTGAATCGTCTGCGACAAACTGTTCCTTTTTCCTGCTTATTTTTAATTTGCTTAATTTCTTTTATACATCGTTTTAGATTTATTATAGTATTTGAATAGAACTTGTGGTAATTCTTCAGATGCTATAATTTTTGCTCACTCTGAGTAATAAAATGAATGAGATGTAACGCTGTTAAGTGAACACAGCGCCGAAGTGTGGCTATGGTAAATAAATATAGTGAACTTTAAAGATTGCATTTATTCTATGGTGGTTCATGTGCTATCGACGAAGTAGATTTAATACACAATTCGTTAACTTTTAATTGAGTATGTTTAAATGAAATGCGGGAAAATTGGGGTATAATTTGATATTCCGTAAAAGGAAGTCATGTGGTGTACACGTCAGAATTTTTTTTACATATTTTGTAAACCTTTCGAATTTTTTATTAACAGACTCTACAACTTGAAAGCGAGCAGTGGCAACATTTTTCGAAATAAAGCAGATATTTATCTCAAGCGTGAGAGACTGTTGTCAGTCGGAAAAATGAGGGCGAAAATTGGCGTTTTTACAGTTTTTAATTAATATTTTGGCTGATTAAAGCCGTACGAAGAGGAGAATGGCGGAAATGGTTTCCCACGAATTTTTGGAATCCGGATGTACCTCTCTCGAAACTCAACTCCCGCCGTTTCGAAGGAGATAATTCCGCAAACAAACAAGAAGATAGACGGGCACAGGTTTTAATACCATAGATTTTGATTTTATTTTGTGACTTCATTTCGTACCTACATGATTTAAAAATCTAAAGAAAGAAATTGTTAACAAAAAACAAAAATCAGTTATAAGAAAATTTTAACAACTTACTTAACATACTTTATTATTGAAATTGTAAATTCATATCACATATTCATCACTAGTTTGAAATTTGTTTTTTTTTTTTTAAATTCTTTGTTATTTTTAATGGCATCGAAAAATTCATACAATTTAATTCACTTTTAATGTAACAGCTTAGTAAAGCTTTCACATTTAATTCAGCTACTATTTCTTTCTTCTGGCCATATGGTACTTGTTAATGAAAATATTCTTTCGACGAGTGCCGATGAGCCTGGCATGCTGAAAATATATTCTATTTATTTGAACAAGATCGAGCCATGAAAAGTTTTTTTTTCTCTTGCGAATGACTGAAAAGTTATATCTTATTTTCTTCTCAACTTTTATTTTTCCACATTTCATAATCCAGCTGAACAAAAAAACTTTTGCAGTCACTACTTCATTCAGAAAGCTGATCTGTGTTATTGTATTATCTTTGTTCTGCCCCTCTCCTCTAAGTTTGTACCATGAATTTGGATAACCCATATCATTTAGTGACAGTTGCGCACAAGACAGTTCTTGACTATCTTCCGATAACTTGGAAAAGCGACTTCAATTATGAATTTGTTTTACAAAATTTTAATCTACAATTGAATTGAAGAACGTTGTACATTCCTACAGCTATGATTAAAGGAACCGCTATGGAACTTGCCACCCATTAGATCTCAACTCTTTCATTAATTTTTTAACCTGAGACTTCAATTTCAAACCATCAATTATACCTTAATTCACAGTTTTTTATCCAAATAAAAGATTCTGCTCCACCAAAACTGTTTTTCTGTAGCTCAATGTAAGGAAGACATCTGTCATAAAATGCTGTAAACACTTGTAAGATTGTATTGATACTTCTATTGGTATATTCAGCACTTCTAAAATTTTGCCAAGTTACCGGGACAAAATGACAAACTGGTTGGAAGGCAGGGATCAAACCGGGACAGTCCCGGACAAAGTGAGACATCTGTTGAGCCTAATTATAGGGATTTCGGCTGTTACGAAATATGAAACAATTCACAGTTTTTTATATCAGTTCACAGTATCCAAATGTAAGATTCTACTCCACCAAAACTATTTTGCCATAGCACAATGTAAGAAAGACATCTGTCATAAAATGCTGTAAACACTTGTAAGATTGTATTGATACTTATATTGGTACATTCAGCACTTCTAAAATTTTGCCAAGCAACCGGGACAAAATGACAAACTAGTTGGAACTCAGGGATCAAACCGGGACGGTCACGGACAAAGTGGAACATCTGTTGAGCCTAATTATAGGAATTTCGGCTGTAGTCATTTTCAGAAAGTAAGCCAATAAATTCATGCGCGAGTCGTTCCCTTTCTGATATTTTTACTTCTATTTTATTTCTTACGAAATATGAAACATCTTACGGTTCGCCAGTTGTGCTCAAAATGTTTTATGTGACCCTTCAAACAAAAACGTTAGATAAAACGTTTGCTAGATGATTCTTTATTAGATATCGTGCAGTGGCGTCGAAAAGCCACTTAAATAGCTTTGTTTCCGGTTTCCGTTTTTCCAATTCCGACCTCGTTCTGGAAAATTCTTCGAGCATGTTTGTTTAAGACAACCATTGACTGCACAAATAAAAGTTTTATCTGTTTAACTCAAACAAGAACTTACCAGAATACTGGGCGGGAATAGTAAACATTGTCACATTATTAACTCTGAGTTTCTGACCTGAATAAGAAGACATTTGTAATGCCATTGTCCGTATGTGTGTTACCTAAGCATATAAATTTCATTTTACTGCACGTTAATAATAAAATTAAATGGTTTCCTGATTAGCTATCTTTTAAGCTGTGGTTCCATTTCAGGTATTTCAAGACGCACGATAAGACGTTGTAGAGACTTATACTTTTCGGAGGTGGGAAACATGAGAAATCAATGATGTCCTCGACGGGTTTCGATCCAAGAATCTTCCATTTGTTAGCTGAACATGTTAACTATTTATGCTACCATGACACGCGTAGGAAAAGACGATAATTCCTTACATCTCCCCCATGAGAAAGGTAACTGCAGAGAGACATGAAACCCAGTCGACTGAGCACTGGTAGTCATATGTACCTTATATGACAAATCTAATGATAAATTACCTCAGATAATTCAGTTTTATTGTTTCGTAGAAGTCAACCTTTGAAAGTCCTGCCGTTATGGTTTCGGATTTTCTGAAATGTTTTCGAGATTACAAGATTTCACTTTCTGAAACAGAAAACAGTCTTTCGATTCCAAGTCTGTTTCTGTAAGCGGTACATTAATTGAAGAAACTTGAGATGTGTTAATAGGTAATAATAGAAAAACAGTCATTAATAACTGATTGTCTGGAATTATTACGCTGAATTCTTTATAGTCAATGTTTTCGGAAATTATTCGATGGATGTTTTGGTTTCTTTAATTATGTCAAACAACTCTACGGCTATCTGCCTAAGAAGAGGGATGCCTTTGTGGAGGACTTTCTAGCAGAAATTTGTTCGTATAATACGTAACACACAAGGAAAACCACGAAAACGAAAATGCAGCCAGCCCGTTTGCCGGGATTTTAACCTTGGGCCGAATTACCAGTGTTCAGGAACTTTACCACTCGTCCGCTGGTGGGCAAAAATTATTCAATCAATATTTTACTCCAAATCTTAATAATTGTTCGGCATCCCTTACCTCAGTACTTGTAGGAAATCCTCCAGTTTCATCATCTCCTACAGAAAATTTGTTACACAATGTGTTTAAATTTGTTTCAGAAAGCGTTTTCTGTCCTGCAACTTTTCATTAATATCCGCTGATCATTGAATACCACATAGTTCACGTGCGAGTCAGACTTCGGGATTCTGCAGGTTAAAATAAAAATTCGATATTATGACATATGAAATATGTCAATGAGAATGATTTACAGTGCTTTGTAAAACTAACCAGTTTCCTAATGGAAAATGAACTGAATTTAAACGACAGTATTAAAAATTATGTAATGCAGTATCTCTTTCAATTCAAGAAAACTAAAAGAGGATGTTTCACAGGTGAGAAGATTAAGTTTGACAGCATGAAAAATCTGATGCGGACACTACATGTGTTCCCTGTACGGAATATTAAATTATACGCATTTTTTGCTGCATTTCATTTAAACGTATTTCCTCGAACTTCATTAGATACAGATTTCTCATTCAATTAATCCAGTTCTCACTTCGCGGCAAGGCAAAAATACATAAAAGCTCAAAATATCTTCATTAAAAATGGAAATATACAGGAAAACATAAAACAACAAATACAGTTAAATTAAAATTACAATTTCAAAAAAAAAAAAAAAAAAAAAAAAAAAAAACTCAATTTCACAAAAACAAGGAATTTGGCCAGCAGGCAAGAAGGCAGATTTCTTGGTTCACAAAACTAAAAGTTTTGTTTTCCTCCCGCTCGGCAAAAAACATTTAAGGTGCAGAAACTGACTTAATCCTCTATGTATCTAAGTTTCAAATTCAAACAAATATGGCTGCTATGGTAAAAAAAATTAGGCTTAGCCGAAGGGCCCGGGAATAATAATTTTAAATAGGGAAATAATAATTTTAGAGTGTTGATAATTCTACAAGCATTGCATGCAGACTAACTAAAGGCATAAAAACTTTAACCCTCAAGATAAGAATAACATTATTCAGTCGTATGTTGGGTATATATTATTATTATATATTGGGTAATTGTGTATTTTTAAAGCAAAAAATGCACAATTACCCAATATATAAGAAGGAAAAAAAATAATTTCACTGAGCTGAGTAACAGTGTGGGTATATATATACTTTTGGTGTGTTCGATTGCAACCAAAAAGGGAGTTGCACAGCTACACGTTATAGCAGTCCAATATGCAAAATTTCAACTTTCTGAGACTACTCGTTTTTGAGTTATGCGAGATATATACATACGTACGTGCGTGCGTACGTTAATGCGCACAGGCACCATGAAGAACATCTCTTCTGAATCAACTTTAAATCAGCTTTGTAATTTGTTTGGGGAAAAAGAGTCCTTCATTCTGTCCTTACGTACAGGTGTCAGGCAAAAGCATAGTTAAATTGCACTTGAAAGCAGTCAAAACGGATATTTTTGGTGAAATATGATACTCTGAATTTTTCGTGATTATAATACTTCTTTCGTCTAATGAAGTAAAAATTGTCTGAGTATACGATAAATCAGAAGGCTTGCCAATGAACAAAAGCGAAGAATTTATTGACATATGAGCAAATTCGACGTTAAAATCTAGATTTAAGCTTAAGGGCACTTCTTAAATTTTTAGTTCCCTGTACGAAGCAAAAATGAAGTATTGTAATCGAGAAAAATTTCGGGTATCATATTTCAACGAAAATATCTATTTTGACTAATATAGAATGCAATTAAACGATGTTTTTGCATGACATCCGTACGTAAGGACAGAACAAAAGACTCTTTTCCCCCCAAAAAATTATAATAAAACTGATTTAAAATGGATTCTGAAAAGATTATTTTCGTGGTGTATGTACGTATGTACGTATTTATGTATGTATTTGACATAAATCAAAAACGAGTAGCCTCAGAACTTTGAAATTTTGTATATAGGATTGCTATAACATGTAGATGTGCACCTCTTATTTTGTTTGCAATATGTCTTACTAAAAGTACATAAATATATGCATATATATATATCCACTGTCTTATACGGCTGAGTGAGGTCAGTTTCTTTATTCTTATATGTTTGTAAATTATGCATTTATTGCTTTAAAAATGACTGAATTATGTTGTTCTTGCCTTCTGGTTGAGGTTTTTTATGTAGTAAATCTGCATGCAATGTTTGTGGAATTATCAACAATTTAAATGCTGTTTAAGTGCGGCTAAGCTTATTTATTTATTTTTTTTTGGCTAAAGCAGCCATCTTTTTTTTTTACCTAAAGCAGCCAGTCCGCGACCCTCGGACCCCCACCCCCAGAGTGCCCTGCATCAATATTGGGGGCGGAACTGAGCCAAATCGCACTGTTACCTGTTAGGTGCTCAAGGCTGTTGTCAACGAGAGGCGTAATCTTGCGCTTCTTGATACGAGAAATTTTGTGGGCTTGGGCTGACTTTTTCAGACAAGTGAGCATGAGTTACAACACTTGATGTTAAAATTTTCTAATAAAAAATACAATAGTTTTCTTTAATTATCTTTACATATATTATCTGTAGGTTATTAATCTGTTTTAAATATTTTTTAAGATATAATTTTCAAAGCGTTCTCCGTAAAAACCTTATAATTCTAAGATTGCATGACTCGTCAGAGTTTGAAGTATAGAAGTATAGTTTGTATAATGAAAGCTGTTTTCTTTTATCGGCAGGGTAGCGGAAGCAAACCAAAACTCTCGTAATCTCTTAATCAAAAATTCTACATTTTATTGTCAAAACGCTTGCCAGTAAAATCTACACAAATTCTGGAATGTGCGAATCTTGTGGCGGTAAGAGGCAGATGGTTTGATTTATGTAATTAGGGCAAAGCCTCGAGAGCTATCTGCCTAAGGGGATGGGTGCCTTCGTGGAGGAGTTTCTAAGGGAAACTTACTCGTATTCACGTTATACATAAGGAAAGCCACGAAAACGCCCATGCAGCCAGCCCGTTCGCAGGAGTCGAATCTCGGACCGAACTACCAGTGTCCAGAGGCTTTATCGTTCTGGGTAAGAGGCAGAAAGAAAAGAATTAAAAAACAGCCGCCAAAACGGTATAGTGGTGAACGAAGCCTACTGCGGTGCCGAAGGGGTCCGCGTTCGAATTCCGGAGAAATCATGGTTGTAACGGTACGTCTCTTCGCAGGAGCTAATAGCGATCCACCTATTAGGTGCTTCCATAGACCGCTATTAAGGCCGGAAGTGGTGGCCACCACAGCCTAAGTTGGGTCCCGTCGATTGGGGAGGGGAATAAATAACATGCCTTTAGTTAAACATTAGTGTCACAGTATTATGCCAAAAATCATTTAACTTTATTCAAATAATGCTACAGTGTGCTTGACCGTAATTTATCATTTAAGCTTCATAATATACATATCCACGTTGCTGGAATAGAAAGTCTGATAAACATTTGTAGAGATTTATATTTGTTTTCACTAACCAGATAAGTTTAAGTTTATGCTCTCTTTCCTATAAGCTTTCATTACTCTAATTGTCAATATCAGAGTTTAATTCTTGTTAGTTGAGTTATCGCTCGAGCGAGGCGTAGTCTGTTAGCGTCAAGTCGACGCATTGTGAATTTTGAAAGAGTTAAATAAAAAGTTCTTTTAACTCTTCTCCTATCTGCTTCCTGCCCCCACTTCAGTTGTCATTCTGAAAATTAAGTAACTAGATATTACACGCTAATTGAATGATTTGTTTAACTGTCTTCTAACTTTCACTGTTTTTATGTCCTTAAAATAATGTATCTTGTTATTTATACACGTAAAGGCGAAAAGCCAAAGGCTTCAAAGAAGGTAGAGAACAATGCTTTCTACTACCTATTGTAAATTTCATGAGTAGTATTTAAAAAAAAAAGTATGCATTGTGTTTGTATTTATCTACCTTACATTTTTACCATTCATTATGAAGGCCACAAGAATAAGTTGCATACAAATTACACAGCCTTTCAATTCAGAAGTTTTTTTTTATATAAATGACATGTTTTATTAGAAATCCTTGGCAATAAAAAGTCGTCATAAAGGGCTTTTTATAGCCAACCAAGAGATGCCAAGTTTTGTTTTTAGAAAAAGAAGACGACTGTGAGAAGTATGATGACATGTTCCTTCAAGCTGTCGAGGAAGGTGTTTATATTATTTTATTGTGTTATACTTGTGACAGATTTATTTTGTACATTGTGAGTATAATCTTGGAAGATTCTTTGTTTTGCTTGACAGAGGATGTTGAGTGGAAGGGGTACATTATTTAACACCGCCATCTGCTTGAATATTTGCAAAAACTATTGCTAAAGATTATAGCAGCCTTTTAATTGAATTTTTTAGTCAGATTACTTTTTATTAAAATGCAGAGTACCATCTCCAAATCGATTATCAAATAATTTCGGTTTGTGTATAAGTGACCATCTTTAGAGAAGTGATTCATAGTAGTAGTAGCCCACCGTACTCGTGCGGGCAAAGGATGCCGCCATGACGCAATAGAACAATGGATGACGTAAGAGAACAATAGATGACGCAA
>KL816386.1:0-37848 GCA_000611955.2 Stegodyphus mimosarum | reverse complement strand
ATTTTTAAATTTGGCATCTTCTTTTGTATAAAATATTTCTTTGTGTATTTAATAATTTTTTTTTAAATTTTTTACATCTTTTGTGTAATTATTTTTTAAGGTGTAAATATTTTTCCATGACAAAAATTTAACTTACCCTCTTTGCGTATAAACATTTTTTTCATATAGTCCCCTCTTTGTGTAAATAATTTTCCATGACAAAAATTTAACTTACCCTCTTTGTGTATAAACATTTTTCCATGACAAAAATTTAACTTCCCCTCTTTGTATATAAACATTTTCTTTCATATAGTCCCCCACTCTTTGGGTATAAACATTTTCTTTCATAAAGTCTCCCCCCTCTTTGTGTATAAACATTTTCTTTCATATAGTCTCCCCCCTCTTTGTGTATAAACATTTTCTTTCATATAGTGTCTCCCTCTTTGTGTATAAACATTTTCTTTCATATAGTCTCCCCCCTCTTTGTGTATAAACATTTTCTTTCATATAGTCTCCCCCCTCTTTGTGTATAAACATTTTCTTTCATATAGTCTCCCCCCTCTTTGTGTATAAACATTTTCTTTTTACCCTCTTTGTATATAAACATTTTCTTTCATATAATCTCCCCCTCTTTGTGTATAAACATTTTCTTTCATATATTCTTCCCCCTCTTTGTGTATAAACATTTTCTTTCTATCCTCTTTGTATATAAACATTTTCTTTCATGTCACCTCTTTGTGCTGTTTTTCATGTTAAATAAAAATGTATTCTTTTAAAGGGAAAGAATTAATTATTATACCAGGTAGTGTCAAATGGAATTTGCGTGTTTTCAAGACGGGTGCCGGTATTCGAATACGTTTTTGACAGACTGTAATTCCCGTTCACGATCTCGAAGCCGATCTCGTAAACGGTATGATCCTACCGGCAAGTTTTGTTTCTATTACTTTTGATTTTGGAGCAAAATGTATTCCAGAGAAATGCCGGCCTCCGTGTGCGTGGGTAAACAACAATTACCAAAACCAGGAAAACTCGAATGTGCAGTAGGTTCAGCGGCAAACGCATCTGCAGAAAATATGAAGGACTGTCGCAAATTTCGTTTATTTGTTCGTGACCAAAGATCAAATTTGCACTTACTTTGTTAATAGCGGAGCTGACGTAAACATAACTCCTGCTACTTCATAGAATAAATGCAAAACTGAATACAAATTGTATCCAGCTAATGGCACAGATTTTTCCACCTATGGCATAAAAACGCTAAATCTTGATTTGGGATTTCGTCTTGATTTTCAGTTTCCATTCATAATCCATGATGTCACAAAAGGTATTTTAGGAGCTGACTTTCTTCACAAATATAACTTGCTTATTGATATAAATAAGAAAACATTCATTGATGGCGTAACGCAACTTAGTGTCCAGTCTGATATCGCTGCAATTTCATGCTATTTTCTTGACAATGGAATAATTCGTCCATTAAACTCCCAGTGGTCAAGTACCTTGTTACGAAAAAGAATGGTTCATATCGGCCTTGCGGGGCTACCGTCGATTGAATGCACAGACGATACCTGATCGATATCCAATTCCTCGGATTGAAGATTTTCATCATATCTTAAAAAAGTAAAAATATTTTTTCTAAAATTGATTTAATCAAAGCTTATTTTCAAATTCACATTCGAAAAGAAGACAAATGTAAAACGGCTATCATTACTCCTTTCAGTTTGTACGAATTTAATGTAATGAGTTTGGGTTTAAAAAATGCTTCTGCAACGTTCCAACGATTTATTCACGAAGTCTTTAGAGGACTGGAAGTCTTTTTTCCCTATTTAGACGACATAGTCATTGCATCCAGTACCCATGAAATACACGGAAACCACCTTAAATTAGTTTTCGAAAGACTAAATACATTTGGCTTAAGAATAAATATTTCAAAATATGTGTTTGCTGTTCACAAATCGAGTTTCTAAGCTACCTAATTACACCTCAGGGTTCCCATCCTTTGCCAGAAAGAGTTCAGACTATTACCAACTACCAACGACCAGAAACAATTCATGAGCTTAGAACTTTTCTTGGAATACTTAACTTTTATCGTCGTTACCTAAAAGATGCAGCGAAGAATCAAGCATTGTTACATGAGTATCTTAAGGGAGCTAAAAAGAAGAACAAACGTAAAATTCGGTGGACTGAAGAAGCTGAAAAACAGTTTGAAAAGTGCAAGAATGACCTAGTGAACACGATACTGTTGTCTTTTCTCAATCCTGAACTACCTCTGGCGTTATTTACACATGCTTCAGATACAGCGATTGGCTCAGTGTTACAACAATATGAAAACTCATCTTGGAAACCAATAGCATTTTTTTCTAAAAAATTAAATGATACTCAGCAAAAATATAGCACCAATGATAGAGAACTGTTAAGCATATATCTTTCAGTTAGACACTTCAAGCATTATCTAGAAGGAAGAGTATTTACAATTTATACAGATCACAAACCCTTAATATTCGCCTTTCGTCAAAAATTTGACAAAGCAGCACCTAGACAAGCTCGCCAACTTCATTATATCTCCCAGTTTTCAACTGATATTAAATATGTAAAAGGTGATAATAATATTGTAGCCGGCACATTATCTAGAGTTAAGGAAAGTTTATCGACAGATTATGATAAAATAGCTGAAGAACTAAAGAGTTTGCAAACCACTACTTCCTTGAATTTAAAGCAATGTTCTCTACTTTCGGGGAAATATTTGTGGTGTGCTACATCAACTAAAAATATTCGGCCGTATAATTCCTCAGGCTTTCAGAAAACACGTCTTTCATCAAATTCACGGTTTATCACATCCAAGAATAAAATCGACTATGAAGTTAAGGCCATCAAAATTCATTTGGCCTAACATTAAGAAAGATGTACAATTGTGGACGCGAACCTGTATTCCTTGCCAAAAAGCTAAAATCAGCCGGCATACTAAAACAAAATTAGGTCAGTTTGAAGTACCACCAGGCAGATTTTCTGTAATCCATATCAATCTCATAAGAGCACTTCCCCTGTCTAACGGGAATATTTACTGTCTTACTTGCATAGATCGATTTTCGGATTGAATGGAAGCAACTCCTTAAGATAATATTTCAGCTGAGAATGTCGCAAGAGCCTTTTATAGCAACCTGGATTGCGCGTTTCGGAACTCCAAGCAAACTTATTGGTGATCGTCGATCTCAATTTAAATGTGATACATTGCGAGCTTTGTCCAAAATCTGTGCCATCAATTTACAACACACTACTGCCTACCATCCCTCGTGTAATGGCCTCGTGTAAGTTGAGTGCCTTCATAGAACATTAAAACCAGCATTAAAAGCTCACAACAACATATCTTGGACTGACACATTACCAATAGTACTTTTGGGTTTACGTATTGCTATTCAAGAAGATACAAGTCATTCTATTGAGCAAGTAGCTTATGGCCAGAGTCTCAGACTTCCTGGAGAGTTTTTCAGCGAACCAAGTATCTGGTCAGCATCGGAGACTTTTGCTAATAACCTCCAGGACCAGATGGAAATTGTCGGCCCCAGACAAATTCGTAAAACTTCATCGAACGGATATTTGTACATAAGGACTTAAAAAATTGTTCTCATGTGTTTCAGCGAATAGATCGGGTGAAGAAACCTTTGGAACCTCCTTATGAAGAACCATTCCCTGTTATTGATCGCAAGGACAAATATTTTACTATTAGCATAAAAGGAAAACATGTTTGTGTATACCTGGAACGCTTGAAACCAGCCTATATTTTAGATCCGGAAAATTTTCAGCTAACAAAACCTGACAACAGCAAATTGCAGCACCCGGACGCAAATTCAGATGTGAATAAAAAACATTCTCGCACAGCCAGAACTATTCGTTTACCTGTTAGATTCAAGGACTGAATCTAAATTCCTCTGATAGTGATAAACACTGCAATGCTGGTTACTAACTGTTTCCCCACCTTCGTAACGTAACTTAGTGACTGGTGGGGGAGTAGTGTAGTGGCCTATTTATTGCATGAGAAATAATTATTTTTTATTTCAAGTATTTTATATTTTTCATGTGTTTAATTATTTCATAAAATTCATTCTAACATTTTGTTAATATTCTAATTATTTCGTAAAATTAACTTTAACATTTTGTTAATATTCATATTTATATTTATTTAGGCTGAATGGCAACAAGTGCTCCATATTTATATTTCTTTATGTTGAATGGCAACGAGTTTTGATTCATGATTACTTTGGGTTTGGTTTCCCGAACGTTGTTATTCTAGTAGCGTCTCATTTTGACAGCTGAAAACTAAAAAGCAATAAACTTAGCTGTTTGTTTGTACGTTTTGCTGTTACTAATCAAAATTTAGTTTGAACATTAGTAGCCAAGGCCACAATATAATGTCAACGATATTCAAACTCATTATGTTACATATATCTTTGGCAAACATTCCAATTTTAGAGTCTCATGGAGGTTAGAATAGCTAACCTCCATGGTTTTTCTAAACCTATTCTGTGAAACTGAAAACTCATACTATACATTCAGTCTAAAACAAAATTACAAGCGTCTATATAATGTTTTAAAAAGCTTATACGACTATGAAATATTTTCATTTTTTTTATTGTTATTTATTTTCAAGATAAAAGTATTTGAGAAAGGTGTGATGCTACTAAAAGCAAATCGTTCTTTGAAGGAGAAATTGGTTTTAAAATTGAAGTAACAAAAATTTTTACTTTTCTGTACTGTCTTTGTGTCTCTTTCGCTGATTCTCACCCCGCATCAAATTTTTTGTTTCACCTACCACTTTAACAAAATGCTCGACAGGGGGAACACATATTTCTCATTCCATAATTATTGCATGTTTTTATTTGTATATATCATGTTAATGTAGCAGCATTATAAAACATCAAACGAATGAAAGAGGCTACTTAATGCTTAGACTAACATTGAAATGTATTTAATTATTTTAATTTAACATTTAAATTTATCAGTCAGAAATTTAACTTACCTTACCTTTTAAACAAACTGATTACATGATACTTACAAATATAAAATTGAACAAAATCTAAATTAACTAAATATAAGTTTCGCCGTGATAAAACGATCTTTAATGATTTTTTGCAAAAAGCATTGATATTTAAATTTAAGAACAGTACATTCTATTAAGAATCAAATTTACTCAGTTTTTGATATTCTACATGTTATGTAATGAAATAAGTGTTATACTTTTAACTCCTTAGGACAGTTACTTCATATAAAATTAAAGTTTCAAATTAAAATAATTAATCACTAATTTTGCCGACAATTTTTGTATTACTAGTCTTAGTAACTGTTACAAGGGATGATCCTTCAAATGTCTAAAGTAAACATAAATTTATCATTTAAGTCATAATGAATAAAAAAATACAAATTATAAAACTCAACAAAAAATTTACAAATAAATATTCAATAAAATAACTGATTTTTTTAATGCAATAGAATATTTTCTAAAATATAAATACTTTATTTTAAATATTTGCTTTCTGTAGCGTTTTTAGTTTTCTTTTTAAACAGGGTTTTCTATAGCTATAATTTTTTATAACAGTAATTCTTCAGTAAAATGTTCACGCACACCCACAAAATTTGTTTGACACAATATTCAGCAGTTTATCAGTTGAATTAAGTAATTCTTGCCTATTTATAATAGAAAATTCAAGAGTCACGGCAAAATTTCTTTGATTTTTAACTTTAAAAAATTCACTTTCGTATTGCTCGGAAAGAAGTTTTTGAACTGCTATATAACAATGCACAATAATAATTACAATATCTGGGTGAGGATACTTTAAATATCCTCTATGCATGTTTGAAAACAAGCGATATGCATCTTCGCATATCAGTGCTTTATCAACTGAAAACTGCTTCCTTTTTTTGCACATGGCAAAAACACAATATCCTGCAAGGTATGTTAAGACTGGTATTACACTTTCGATGCTCAAAATATGCATAATTACATAAATATTCAGGTAATTAATTACTTCATCTTCCTTTTCGCGCGAAGGCACAGCATTAAACTCATCAATATTAATTTGACAAAAGTTGCAGATTTCAATGAGAAAGTATTTTGTAATCTGAGTTTGGACTCGCATTCAAGTATTTGCCTCACTGAGACATGATATTGCGATTCGGCTAAAAATCTATACTTTCTGAATCTCATTTCTAAGGAATCAGTTTGTGTTTTACCACAGAGAAAATATTTCATTTTCAGTTTTTCGATACAATACTGCTTCATTTCCAAAAAATATGAGTTGTGTGAGTGAGAGCATGATGAGTTTCTTTCGTAAAATTCCCTCTAGTTTATCCCAAATTTTTCCAAACATCCAGCCAATTCAAAAACTTACTTAGGAACTTCACATTTTCATCGTCAAGAAAATTAATTAATGGATTCATAATTTCATTTCTTAGTCGTATTCCTTTATGGTGACTTTTCATAATATCCTTTGTATTCAGGAACAACACAATGGGAAGGCATAATGATGATAACACGAAATTATGGAGAAACGAAAATCTATCATTAAATAAATAACTTGAAAAACCAATGAATAATGCAAAAATGTTATAGGACTAACGAAATCTATGGATTTAACAAAAGCGTGTGAAGCATGTCTAACAGAGTTAAGAGACAGGAAGCTACTAATATGTGGGGTGGACAAAGAATGCGGAGAAAGTTTCGGGGAGCGTGATTGTGTAAGTTACTGAAGAGGGTCTCTTACACAGCCAACTCTATAAGATACTCTATATGATGAAGTCGGTTGTAGTCCCCTAACCATGACGTCACAAGCTAGTCTCGATTCAGAGCGCAGGCCTTATCTATCTCGATGGTGACTGCTGAAGCCGCATCCTGTGTGTAGCACATTGGAAAAGTAAACATAACTTTCCTACCATACCGTAGGGGGTAGTTAACGGAGAAATGAAATTTCTCGATGCGAAAAAAAGATGAGACCTTTGTATCCACAATCGACATAGTCAGCCGAGGAGCTGCGTATTTGGAGTAGCTTGAAAATAAATAATTTTGAGGAAGGAGGAGTTGACTTTCCGTCTTGATGCACTGAGCAATTGAATTGGTAGTTGGAAGTCACGTGCATTAACTGAACTTAGTTTTCGGACTCTGCACATTTTACGAGCAGCATCGCTGCCTGAAACTCTGTTTGTAGTTTTTCAGCTGCACGTTTTGCTTTTTTGATCTTTCCAATTAATGAAATAATGGAGGATAGGAAGGTTTGGATTTTATCATCACTTAGCCAGGCTATTGCTTCGTTGATATCTTCTGTCGTGAGGGAGGTTTCTCCTTTTAGCTTTTCGCTGTAGAGTGCTTGAGGGGTGCTTTTCGGGGTTGGGTTTAAGTTGTTCCTCGGGCTTGGTAAATTTTCTTCAGCTAGGTCCGGAACTGCCGGCTGTGCTTGGTGGGTTTTCTTATCAAACTTCTGTTTGTAAGTGCTACATCCTCTGTAACTGCTCACGTGGTTTTCACTGCAGAAAACGCAAGTCAGTTTATCTTCTGGTTTTATTGGGCAAAGATTGCTTCTGTGTTGGCTTCCGCACTTCACACATCGGACTGGGTTGTTACAGCAGTATTGTGAGTGCCCGAATTGCTGACATCTGAAACATTGTACTGGGCGTAGTTTGGGGTTAAATTTTTCTACCACTACGTTGAAACTGAACATGTCATTTAAATGAAATATACTGTTTCCTTCATTATTTCTTTTAAGTTCGAGCGGGTAGATCGGTAGCTTTGTAGTTTTTCCCTCATGGTTCCTGGTGAATTTGAGAACAGGATACTTCCTGCGGATTAGGTCTTGACTGATGGCTGCTTCGGTGAATGAGGCCGGAATATTTTTTAAGATGGCTCGGATCGGCTTTTCACATTCATACTGATATGAATCGAATGGGATGTTCTTCGCAGTTAGGATCTTGATCATCGTACTGTAATCTTTTAGATTTTTGGTGAAAACAAAAATATTTGTCTCATTTGGCATTCAAAGGGCTCCGCACAGTTTTCCTTGAAAACTTCATCTAAAACCATCGAATCGGTATTCTCGTTTGGGAATACAATAGGCGGAGGAGGGGTCTCTGCTTTGGCTCCGCCTTCGGCGTTCTGCTCCACGATCTTCTGAAGTATCTGAAGACTTCGAGTTTAACGGTGTTTGGTACACCCGGGTACCTGGACTAGATGCCCTACCCCTTGTAGAATAATTAAAAAGTTACGAATGATAAACCAGAGTAACCATAGCTTATATTTAGGTTTTTTTTAAAGTTTTATAATAATATGTAAAATTTTGATAGAGTTATTCAGTGTTGAGACTGTGAAGTTAAATATAAATGGTTTGCTAGTTAATAAAATTTGACTGTGTTTTTGAACTATTTTTAGGTATAGCATCTATCTGCAGGCCAGAAAGCCATTGAGCTGGTGATGGTAAGCTGGAAAGCAAGAGTTAGTATGTACATAGAGCAAGTGCCAGAGTGATGATGCCAAAAAGTGAGAGAATAAAGTTACAGAGAGGTGGTTGGTAATAGCTCATTAACAAGAAGTCAGTAGTTATTGTAGGTAAGTTAACATAAATAATTTACAATGTGATATAAGCAATGAAGTACAATAATGCATGAAAAAGAATGTTAACAATATGAAGGGAACACAATACTGCATGAAGTATGGATGTTAGATACAATTATGTATGACATAGGATGTTAGTTACAAAACAATGGGGATTAACAAAAGCACAAGAGTTACATGATCCATACGTTAAGTATGGCAAGATGTCTGTCTTTATTGTTTAGGTCATTATAGTAATAATTGGCAATTTTAATTGCAGGGTTATTGATTGTAAGTTGCTTTTCGTGAAACTTTTTTGCAATTCTATAGTAAAAAGACCTTAGTACAGGGATACCTAGTTACTCATGTATTTTATTGTTTCTGATAAACCACTGGGCATTAACAATCTGCCTAAGGGTGGAGTTCTGTGCAATTTGTAATTTTCCCCTATATCTATTGCAGGAATAATCCCATACAGGAAATGCATAACATAACAGGGGACGCAGAATGGATTTATAAATGAGTAGTTTGTTATCGATAGACTAAACAGAGTTTCGAGCAATTAAGGGGAAGAGTCTAGCTTTACGTGCTCGAAACTTTTTGAGACTAGCTGTAATGTGTGGGTTCCATGAAAGAGTCTTACTGAGGATCACCCCAAGGTAAGGGACTTGCTTGGCCCAGGGAATAGAGTTGCCATAGAGGTGCAGATTTTGCTTGAACTTTTGCTTCCTAGTAAATAGGATGGCATGGGTTTTGCTGACGTTGACTTGAATTTTCCATTGGAGGAAACAAGCCTCTAATGCATGTAAGTAATTTTGTAGATGTTGGATAAGCGAACGAGCAAATGCACTTTGGAAAGGATCGCTGTGTCGTCTGCATACATGGCAAGTGTGGTGTTCTGTGTTGTGGGTATGTTGTTTATGTAGATATTAAAGTAAGTGGGCCAAGTAGGGACCCTTGTGGGACCCCAGCCCCTATGGGATGTTTTGTGGAATTTGTACCAGATACATGAACGAGAAAGTTTCTACCTGTGAGGTAGGACTTGGTGGTGTTAGTGATGTAACCTGGGAGACCCAGGTTGTGTAGTTTGTAGGTGAGAGCCTCCAACCACACTCTATCGAAGGCCTTGGCTATATCAAGAAATACTCCACCGGTGACTTTGTGGGCTTTCATACCTTCTGAGATCATCTCCACGACTCTGTAGAGCTGATTTGTGGTTCCCAGGTTCTTTCTGAATCCAAATTGGTAGGGGATGATTACGTTGGAGTTTTCAATATGATCATTGATGCGTCTTAGAATCGTAGCTTCAAATATTTTGCTGAGTGAAAAGAGTAAGCTTATTGGTCTGTAGAAGTCAGGACTGATAGATGGTTTGCCTGGTTTCAAGATTGGGATAACTTTTGCTGTTTTCCAAGTGCTGGCAAATTATTAGAGTTGTAGCATTCTATTGAAGACTTTGCATAGCATGAAGATTATCTTGCAAGGGAACCTTTTTAACATTTCGTAAGTGATCCCATCCAGCCCAGGGCTCTTTTTCTTCTTAAGCTTATTGATATCGCCTACTACCTCCGAAGGCATAGCTGGAGGAATGCTGTTTGTGTCTGGATTTGGCGTGAGAGTGGCATGGAAGTTGTGAACAAGGGTTTCTGTTGTAGAGTCATGTATGTTGTTTGTGCAAAACTGAGATTCCAGGAGCTGAGCTAATAATTCTGCTTTCTCAGTTTCGGTGTAATGGATCCTCTGGGGGCCTTTAAGGGGCGGAATTTTGTTGTGGCATTTTGTATACCTAGATATTACCTTCCATAGGGAGTTGTCCTCTGCAGAGAGGGCATTTAGGTAGCTGGTCCAGTTGTCTTGTGCCTGTGCATGTGTAAGAGACTTGACTGCATTGCATAGCCTATTGAAGTATTGCTTGTCCTCTGGAATTTTCTTCGGGCAGCATTACGTTGCTTGATGAGATGAGCCAGCTCTCTGGTCCTTTTCGCTTTTGTTTGGATAATTTCCTCTTTAGCATCGTTACGAGCAATGATGATTTTTTTTGTTAACTCCTGAATGAAACTATCAATGTTATCCCCCGTTTGTATCGTAGGTAGTGTATAGCGTATGTTGTTGAGAGCTTTGACAAATTTTTGCCAGTTGGTATGAAAGGCTCTATTGTCTGGTGTGGTATAACTACTGATGTCGAGAATCATTCTAACCGGATTGTTATCAGATGAGAGTTCATCAAGCACGGAAATATCCAGTGGAACACTGGTATTTCCGAGCAAGAAAAAGTCTATGATTCCTGTGGAACCAGTGGTATACCGTGTTGGTGTTTTTGGAGCTGCTATTTGCAATCTAGCCGTGTTGGCCAAGCTAAAGATTACATGTCCAATGTCGTTTGACTTGTAGCAGTTCCACGCGCGGTGTCGTGCATTTAAGTCTCCACCAATAATTATGTGTTTGCCAAGTGTGAGTAGGATTTGTAGATCAGCCCGGACTGCCTGAACATTACGTCCTGGGGGTATGTAGGTGAAGACGAAAGTGTTTGTTGTGGATGTGTTTGTTATGGGTGCAATGGCTGAGGCCTCAACGACCGAGAGCTGTGGTATTGTAATTGCGTAGTGGGGAATACAGCGTTTAATCAGGAGTGCAGTTCCTTCCCCTCTAGGTCGGGAGGTTGTAGGTGGTCTATTGGATCTTTGCACAGCATAATTTTGTACAAAGATGGGAGTGTCAGGGCCAAGCCTGTGTTCTTGTAGGTACATAATATCAGGGTTATACTCATTTATAAAGTCTCGTAACTCATGACTTTTTTGGGACAATCCATTCGCATTCCATGTAATGATATTCAAATGGTTAAAGACATTACTCATGGTTGGTGTTTACATTATAACCAAAAATTTCTTCAAATAATTCAAATAATAAAAACAATTTATCAATTGTATTACTGGTCGCCTGTATTTCAGGCATTTTGGTGGCTATTTTTCTTAATACATTCATCAAGGAAACACCTTTAAACATATTCATTAATTCTTTAAAAAATTTTGCAATTTCCATGAGGCCTGCCATGCCATTGGAGCTGCTTACATTTTTGCTTTTGTTATTTACAATATTATTATTTACACTAGGATCAGTACTGTCACTAGGTGTAGATTTATCATCATGTTTAACAGTTTTATTACCAGTGATACTGGCATAAGAAATGCCTGGTTTTACATAAGCAGATTTGGGTATCGATATATCCCCTGTAGGGTCATATGATGGCTTAGGATTAGAGTCCTTAGTATTACTCATATTTTTAGAAGATTTCAATACTGGAAACTTCGGGCATCCCCGGTAATTCGCCGGGTGACCCTCTTGCAAACAGTTGCAACAGTGAACGTTTTCGATGAATTTACTGGTGCAATTTTCAGTTTTGGGCCCTCCAGCACACTTCACGCATCTGGGCTTAAGTTTGCAATTGTCTGAAGAGTGATGGAAGTGTTGGCAGTTGTGACACTGCACAACACTTCCATTTACCTGATATACTTTAACAGAAACATAAAAACCAAGCAATTTAGTAATATCATATACTTTTTGAACCGCTGGGGCATTCTCGATTTGAATTTGGAACAAGGGCATGGGGACTCTTGTTTTTATTCGGTGCATTTGCGCCACATGACGCACTTTAAAACCCAGTCGGGTAAGTTCTTCTTGGATGTCCTCAATCGGACAATCTTCAGGCTTTCCTCTTAATACTACTTTGATCGGTTTGTCCATTTTGGCAGGAATAACATAATGATCAATTTTTTAAAATGAAGATATCGGGTGATGTTCCGATGGTCTTCCTCAGTCTCCGGGAAGATTTTGAGAAAGTCCCCATTTACCTTGCCCGCAAATTCACAGCAAACATCCTTTCTTAAAACTTTCATAAACTCCCTATATTTGATTTCCGGTTTGACCATTATTGGCTTTGGTTTGGGAGGTTTCACAATAACAGTAACATCCATATCGGTTATATTATCAGTGATTATTTCTACATCATTATCATTAACAGAATTATCATTAGTACTTAGTTTTTCGAATTTATTGGTCAGAGGGACCTCGATGTTACATTTTATTAATTTGCTGCGGCGGGCGGCATTCTTAGGTAGAATGAAGCCGTCCTGATCACGATCATCATTGATAGACCGCTTGGTCAATTTTTTTGAACGCCGCTTAGGCTTTGGTTCATATGGCCTAGCTACATTTTTATCTTTTCTAGAATTTGAAGCGGGGGAAAATCATATCCCTCCATATTCACACGATGCAATTCCAAATAAATCTAAACTCACAATTTCACCAAAAATAGGAAAATAAAGCACCTACAGTCCGTAGATCAAGCAAGTAATCACATGATGCACAAAAAGAGTATCCAAAATTGCATAAAAACTCAAGAAAACCAGCAAAAATGCTGCACATTCAAGAGGGCATTGAAAATGGCGCAGGGTAATCACGAGGAGCTCAGCCGAAACACGTCCTACCTCGTCGAAGTACACCAGTCGAATCCTATCTGAAGACTCAGGTGTTGTTGAACACTTCTTCCAGACGCCTGGGTTAGAAACCGCATCCTGTGTAGAATTAGTGAAAGGTGTGGCATAACTTTCCTGACCTAACGTGGGTGGTTATTCCCGGCAGAGATGTCTCGTGGAAGCTTGATGAGTCTTGCGACATAGGAGTTGATTAGCAATGTCAGATGGCATGGTGGTAATGGGCCTGAAGTATCTGAAATCGATTTTCTTTCAGGATATCCATACGTTCGGCATTTTCCCGTATTTTTGCCGCTTTTCTTAGCGTTAGCCATGGACCTTCTGCATTTTGGCTGCTGACTGCTTGCTCCGGGCAACGTTTCTTCTTCACTTGTTTTACGGCTTGGGTAGCAAAATCCGTCACAATTGCTTCTTTTTCTTCCTCAGTTTTCGCAGCGGCTAGCTTTAACATAAGTTGACGGTGTCTATTTTCAAGTTCCGGCTCGGGGATCTGGAGTAATTTTCGTAAATCATTTCCCTGATTTTCTGCTTTCCTTATCGTAAAGAATATAACATAAAAAAGGGGGGTCACATGAATGTAAAGCTTTCTAAGATTTGAATATGTTTTAAAATTCCAAGATGTTTAAAAACTGAAAAAAATTCCATATAAAGGTCATATAAAGATATATGAATTCTTACAACATGATGAATTATTAGTGTCCTGGAAATAATAGCATAACCTCAACAATCTCAACAGGCGAAAATCGTCGCCAAACACCGCTAATACGTTCTTCCTAATTCTAGTCAAAGATCCTTATAATATATGTTTACATATCCATTAGTATGGTATAAAATGCTTATAAATATTCCCTACCTGTAATAAAATTATTACTGCAGACAGTAGATGAATTTTTCGCAATCTAGTTTTGTCTACGAACAGCAGCTTCCCACAGACACCTACGTGATGGATTTCTAGGAAAATAGAACATTTTTATTTTAGATAATAAATTAGTTTTAGCTCTCATGCTAGAGCCCACAGCCACACAACACTGACTCGATTTCCATTTAAGTATACTTCTGGATTTATCAGAATAAACAAAAAATTAAACGCTTCTAAAAATTTCACAACGTAAACAAACATAGCAAGACTGGAAACGGAATCTTCCGGGGTGTTTGCGATTTGAGCGGCCTCTTTGTTGAGCTTTACAGAAAACTTCGTCAATAATATTATCTTTGTTGTTTCGAAATTTAGTTTCTGTAGATTGGCAACAAAAAAACGTAAATAAATAATATTTCACTTTCATTCTGTAACGTCGAATTATCATTTAAGTTATTAAATTATCTCAGGTATTTACTGAACATAGTGTCGACAACATCTGCAAACCCAACGGATGAATAATTTCTTTTAAGTGATGGATTATGCAGACCCACAGTCCAGTTTGGAATACCACTGGTGAACAATTTACCGCAAACAAGGTAAGCGTTAAAATTCCTCATTTTTGGGCAGAAAACACAAAGATTTGGTTCTTCCAAGTTGAAGCACAGGTCTAAATTGCTAATATTACCCAGAATCAGACTCAATTTAACTATCTTGTAACACAATTAGAACCAAAAGTAGGAGAAAATATATGGAATATTATTCAGAGTGAACGGAATGATAAACATGTAACATAGTAGTGTAGTAACATGTAGTGTAGAATTGGTTGCCCTTTCGATTGGCGAAAATTTTTGTTCAGTTTTGTCGATGAAACCCCATTTCTGTTTACCATGAGAGATTTAACATGGTTTTAGCGTCTTGATTTATTTAATTGAAAATAAATCGATGTGCACATGGACAAAGTCAAAATGTGCAATGACTAGTTTGTACAATTCTCTGATTTTTTTTTAAGTGAAAATAGGTCGATGTGTACATGGACACGGAGTTTGTGAAATTCTTTGACTTCTTGTTTTGGTTTTATGTAGCGGCCATCTTGAAATTGTGTCTTATTAGCGCCGATCTTGGCATCAAAACAGAATCGCCAAAAAACAAGCGGCACCCAATTGTAAACTTTTACCCAAAAATTTATTATGAAATTGCTTACAGGAATTTCACGTGGTGATCTGAAACCAAGCCATTTATTGCATGAAATACAATCACTTCCTGCATCAAATATAACGGATAAAGTTTTGCGAACCTTGTGGGCTGGAAAATTGCCAGAATCCATTAAAATATTGTTAAAAGTTTACTATTGGGTGCCCCTTGTTTTTTGGCGATTCTTTTTTGACGCCGAGATTGGCGCCAGGAAGGCACAATTTCAAGATGGCCGCTACACAAAACCAAAATAAGAAGTCAAAGAATTTCACAAATTCCGTGTCCATGTACACAATGACCTATTTTCACTTAAAAAAAATCGGAGAATTGCACATTGTCTTGACTTTGTCCATGTGGACATCGATTTATTTTCACTTAAAAAAATGAAGAAGCTAAAACCAAGTTAAAAGTCTCATGATAACCAGAAATGAGGTTTCATCGCCAAAACTGAACAAAATTTTTCGCCAATCGAAAGGGCACCCAATTCTACACTAGAGCCAATATCTAACTTAGAAAAATAAATTTCAGAACTAAATGTTCACGGACAGGCTAGAAGTAAATATCGACACTCTTGCTTTACTCAAAGCAAGAATCGGAGTCATTCAAGAAAAAAAAGTGTAATCCCAATGGATCACACTGCTAGACATCATTTTAAATATGGTGATAAATGTTACCCTAATAAATATAAAAGCTCTTGTAGCTGGAAGGTGTCGTGAAACTCCACTCAACAATAGATTCGACAGTAGGTTCTGCTGCAGATGAATCAAAAGATTGTCAAAAACACCGATTATTCATTACTGATAAAATAACCAGGGTAAAACTGCATATTATGGGCCAGTTTGGCGCATTTTCAAAAAGTCGCCAAAACGGTTATATTCGCACGTTTTAGAAAACCACTAACTCATCATATCGCCATATTAGATGGTTGCTATGAATCCTGTAAACATGCAAAAAATTGACCACGTAAACATGCAAAAATATCTTAAACAGAAGTTCAAGAAAAATAACGATACAGTATTCGAAAGTTAATAACTATGTATTTTATGGCATCAACAATATTAAAACTTTTCATAATATATACCATTTTTTCAGTAGCAAAATGGAGTAAAACGTTTTAGCACGAAATTTAAGAAATTGTAATAAGCAGTAAATGAGCAATAAAGGATTTGAAAGCATTCATATTCAATCTAAAACTTTAAAAAAATGCAGAAGAAAAAAAAAGATAAAATTCAAAATTTCGACCTACTGAAACATGAGCAATAGTATAGTAAAAAAAAAACAAAAAGTGCTTAAACAATTTTAACTACGTAATTTATATTTTTACAATAAATTTTTTATTTATAACAAATAGTAGAAACTTGCATTTGTTTATATCCACACTAAAATGTAACAATACAATGGAGATAAAATTCAAAATGGCGCGCTCATTCAGCACCGACTCTACGGCTCATTTCAACCGTGTGCTTAACCACATATAATGGACACACACCTTCATTCACACAAATCTGTTGCATCTTTCATTTCAAGTAATTTCATACTATTTTTACAATTAGGACATTCGTACATATTCACAATCAAACCATAATTCGTGCACCATTCTATCACACATTGTTCGTCCTTATCTTGCAACCAAATCAAATAAGTAAAATCCACAGGTTCAACTCTTTTGTTGCCAGCCATTTTGCTCACATAATCTACTAGAAGCACAGTGAAATGACGAAAATTCAAAAACCCCGTTAAAATGCTATAAACTATAACCTTAACCCCTAACGATTTTCATGACGGCAAGAGGTTACGAGATTTGGCGCGATTTCGCTTCATTTGGTGACTGGCCCGTAATCTGCAGTCTAGCCATAACGAATTTACGTTTTCTTGTGGATAGCGGTGCTGACTTATCTATCATTCAGGCAACATCAGATCATGAAATATGTAATTCTTTTAAATTGTATGCTGCAAATGGAACAGTAATACCCACTTTCGGTTTCAGAATTTTAGCTCTGGATTTAGGTCTGCGTTGGTCATTCCAATTTCCTTTTGTAATCGCTAAAGTGAATTGAGGTATTTTAGGTGCAGATTTTTTTAACCAAATTTAAATTACTTATTGATATGCATAACAGAAAGCTATAGATAGAATCACAAATTTATCTGTTCGAAGCCATGTTACATGCGTAACAATTGCAGATAGTATAAGCATGACTGATAAAAATTCTAAATTTGCAAATATTATATTACAATATCCAAATTTAACTAAACCAAATCTGTTAATTTGCAACTCACAACATAGTGTAAAGCAATATATAGCTACTTAAGGCCCTCCTGTTTTTTCGCCAATTACCGTATTTTTCGCCGTATAAGACGCACTTTTTCTCCCCAAAATCAGGGGGGAAAAGTGCTTGCGTCTTATACGGCAAATACAAAAGCCCACCATGGCGCCGCTCTGCCTTGGCACCGTCTCTCTTGGTGCCGTCTGAGACCAGGAAGCCCCGCTCTGCTTCGCACTGTATTTGGACGGTGTCTGCCTCGCGCTGCGATTGGCTGAGCGAAGAGGCATGTGCCTTCTAATGGCAGTGGAGATATTGGCAAAGAAAACTATAAGAGCAATCTAAATTAAAATCCATGCTTTATTTTTTCAACTTAAATAAAATAAGCTAATACTGTAGCTTTTAAAACCATTGAAAGGAAAGTATTATAATGCTGACTCAGCACTCAATAACGCCCCCGCGTACATATATATAGTTCGGCCAACCCGCCGATCTTGACGTCATCGGCCAATCAGCGGCAACCACGTTAGCTTACCGCCGATTGACCTCCGATCTAATTTGCATGAGGAAAACTAGTCAACAAACGGCCCTCTTTTCCTCATGCAAAGACAAAAACAAAATTTACAGAATTACAAAAGTTCATAGTTCAGTTCTATTTTACGAAAACACTTACTGTCTTTAAACACTGAAAACATCTAAACAAAACTTCTTTAAATTAACAGCAGTTGTCGCTTTTGTAAATAAATCCGCAGTATTTAATTTACTGGGGATAAATTCAAGGTCAAACAATCCATCATTTACTAGTCTTCTAATAAAGTGATATTTTATGTCTATATGTTTAGTCCGACGATTTTCTATTGGCGATCTAGAAAAATCAATGGCAGACTTGTTATCGCAAAATAGTTTACATTCTTTTAAATTAAACTTTAAAATTTCATCTTGTAAGACATTTTTCGTCCACATTAATTCCTTCGCTGCCTCCGATAAGGCGATATATTCCGCTTCCATAGTTGATAAGCTTACACACTTTTGTTTAACAGTTTTCCAGATTACTGGTACTTCATCTAAATATAATATAAATCCTCCCATGGACACGCGGTCATCCCTATTACTTGCATAATCAGCATCTGAATAACAATATAAATTTAGATGTTTAATCCTCGATAAGTTTAATTTATATAATTTAGTACTATTGAGATAACCAAGCAATTTCAACAATGCTTCCCAATGCCTAATTCCAGGATTCTCCTGAAATTGTGATAAGATATTTACTGCATATGTAATATCAGGCCTTGTCCTGTTAGCTATAAAAACTAAACATCCCAACAGATTTCTAAAAGGTAATTTACGCATTTCTGCACTTGTGGACGGACAATCTAATTTTGTAAGAATAGTACCTTTAGCTATGGGAACTGAAGTTACTGGTATCTGGAAATGTTTAAATTTTTCAAATATTTCTTCAATATAATTTTGCTGATGTATAAAAAGCCCATTTTCGTTCTCTAAGAATTCAATTCCAAGTAACGTTTTAGTTTTGCCTAATACTTTCAGATCAAAAAACTTACTCAACTGTGAAATTACTTTATCTATACTATGTTGATCTTTACTAAAAATCACAATATCATCTACATATAACAATAGAATTACATTAGAACCCTTATAAACACAATTACACCATTGTATTTTCTTAAAATGTAGATTTTCTAAAGTGCTTTCAAATTCACAAAACCATTCACGACCGCTTTGATGTAGACCGTAAATGGCCTTGTGTAATAAACATACTTTATTTTCCTCTTCAATAAATCCCTCCGGTTGGGTCATATATATTTTCTCATTTAGGTTTGCGTATAAATATGCGTTCTTTACATCTAACTGACAATTAGTCCATCCATACAAACATACCAGTATAGTGAAAAATATTCTTATGATTGAAAAATTTACTACAGGACTGTAAACGTCATCAAAATCTTCACCTCTTTTCTGCCTGAATCCCTGTGCTACCAAACGTGCTTTATATCTAACTACTTCATTCTTTTCATTTCTTTTTAGCGTATATACCCATTTGGTTCCTAGCATAGTTTTATTTTCTGGCTTTTCGACTAATTCCCAAACATTTCTTTTCTTCATTGTTTCAATTTCTTCTTTCATTGCCTTACTCCATTCTTCGGCATTTACTGATTTTCGTGCTTCTTCAAAATTTTGTGGGATAACAATTTCTACGGAATTTGCCTCTTCAGATACGGAACTAGTCTCCTGTTCTACAAAATTAACTTTCCCGGAGTATTCGTTTCTGCCACTAAAGTCAAACTTATCTTTTTCAAATTTAATATTTCTTGCCTCACAATACTTTTCAATATCATTATGGGATCTAAAACGAGTGTCTGTTCCTTCTACATAATAATATATGTCTGTACGTGTTCCGTCTGGTCTTTTAACGGCTTTTCTTTGCCAGTTTAAGTCTGATACTTCTTTCGGGATAGATTTGTCTTCTGACGACTTTAATTCTTTTCTAGAAGTTTCCTGTTCTTCATCTGATTCTGCTAATAGCTCAGATTCCTCTAGTCTTTTAAATTTAGTTTTTGATTTCTGGTCCAGGATGTCATCTACTGCATTCACCTTTTCATCAAACTTCACATTACAGGTTTCTATTAATCTGCGTTCTTCTGGTAACCATATCCTATAACCCCTAGTTTCCTTCGCATAGCCTACCATGATTCCTTCTCTGCATCTCATTTGTAATTTATTTCTAATCTGTTTTGGCACGCCAACATATGCTTTACAACCAAATACTTTAAAATAAACAACACTGGGTTTTCTATTGAGGAACATTTCATAAGGGGTTCGGTTGCTTTTATGACATACTCTGTTCCACGTGTGTACGAAACAGCCAAGAGCTTCTGCCCACCATTCTTTTCCCATTTTACTATCATTAAGCATAGCTTTAACTGCGTCTAATGCCGTTCGGTTAAAACGCTCACATACGCCGTTCTCTTCTGGGGTGTACGCATTTGTGCGTTCAACACTAATTCCATTTTCGGCTAAGTACCTTTCAAATTGCTTGTTACAGAATTCCCCACCGTTATCGGTGCGGATACTAATTAATTTTCTATTCGTCAGTCTTTCCATTTGCCTATGATAATTCTTAAAGTTGTAGAACGATTCATTTTTATTTTTCATACAATACACTGTTACTAATCTACTGTAGTCATCTACAATAGCGAGGAAATATTTACTCCCACCCTTAGATGGAACTGGCAGTGGGCCACAAACGTCTAAATAAACCAACTGCAATGGTTTATCCGATCTCTTCGGAAGAGTTTTAAAAGTTATTCTACTAGATTTAGCAATAATACACGGTTCACACTTCTCCATCGGTTTTTCGATTTCTGGTAACCCTTTCACGCTTTGATTCTTACTAGTATTCTGAATATAATCAAAATTTACGTGGCAAAATCTTCGATGCCATAGCGTCGCATCGTCTACTTTATTCAACTTTCTAGTTTCTGTACCGTAACCAGCTTCCTTTTTATCTGTTGCATATCTAAATGGTTTTACATGATAAAGTCCGTCATATCGTTTAGCATAGCATAATTTATCCCAATTATTGAAGTATATCCACATCTTCCCGTTTGAAACCACAAAATGAGCACCTGCCTTTTCTAACCTTGCTCCTGATAATAAATTTCTCCTTAGATTTGGATTATATAGCACGTTATCTAACTCAATCCAATTTATTCGATTGCCTACTTTTACTGCAAATTTAACGGTACCCTTTCCTAGTACTTTACTTTCACAATTTCCTACAGCTAAAGACATACGTATATCGTTTATTTCTTCAAAATTTATCATTAAATTTCTATTATTACAGAAATGAGTTGTAGCTGCAGTATCTACGACCCAATTAAATTTATCTGCGTTACATCCTTTATCAGTAGTTGTTACATAATTTTCTACTAACATTAATTCTTTATCTTTAAACTGTCCATTTTTATCGTCTATTTTAAACTTCTGATTTTTACTTACATTTTCTTTACACTGAGCAATTACGTGTCCGAATTTCTGACATCTGAAACAAGGTCCTATTCTCGTATTCCCTAATTTTTTCTTAGATTTAAATTTACTTTCATCTCTATTTTTCCCTGCATTTGAACTAATAGTATTAAATACGCTTACCTTGCTGTCTTCTAAATCAGCATTTACCTGGCGAAGTCGACTTTCTTCCCTTACCAGTTCTTCAGCAATTTTCTCCAGCGTAAAATCTTCGTCCTTCTACCTATAAATCAACTGTACAATGCCGGAATATTCCTGGGGTAATCTTCTTATTGCTTGAAATCCTTTAAAAAGATCTGCCAATTATGTCCAGCTTCAGTCAACTTCTTTGCAGTCATTCTTATCCTTGCGATGAATAACCCTATTTCTTCATCTGGTGTATATCTAATGCTGAAAAATTCATCCAGTAACTGAATTATCCTTGCTCTTGTTTTGGGTTCGAATTGCTTCTGTAGAACTTCCCATGCTTCTTTACCACTTGAACATTCTTGTATCAGCGGCCTGAACTCAGTTTTAATTCCATAATATAATGTAGTGAAAGCTCGATTCTCTCTCAATGTGAAGTCCTGCTTTTCCCGCCTTGTTGCACTTTTATCTAATTCTTCTTCTTTGTCTTCTATGAAGCTCCAACAATTTCTATCCAGTAGCAGCATTTTCATATCGACTTTCCATCGATCCCAGTTGTCGTGGTTTAACAGCTCAAAACCTTAAACCTTCAGGTAGTAATGACATCTTCAATTAAGTTTGAGCACAACAACTTGAACAAGCTTCTAAGACAGGTCAGCTTCTTCTCGTCGATAACGGCCCTCTTCACCTACATTCCTTCAATGCTGAGTTGAACTGAGTAACTGGCTAGCTGTTGGCCCTGGGCCCATAACCTAATGGCAGTGGAGATATTGGCAAAGAAAACTATAAGAGCAATCTAAATTAAAATCCATGCTTTATTTTTTCAACTTAAATAAAATAAGCTAATACTGTAGCTTTTAAAACCATTGAAAGGAAAGTATCATAATGCTGACTCAGCACTCAATAACGCCCCAGCGTACATATATATAGTTCGGCCAACCCGCCGATCTTGACGTCATCGGCCAATCAGAGGCAACCACGTTAGCTTACCGCCGATTGACCTCCGATCTAATTTGCATGAGGAAAACTAGTCAACACCTTCGCTCGCTCCCGCGCTGGCTTTGTGCACTTTTTAGAGTCTCATAAGCCAGCGCGGGAGCGGGTGAAGGCACGCGCCTCTGCACTCAGCTAATAGCAGTGCGGGAGCAAGCGGAGGCACGGATAGCTGTGAGCTGTGATATATGTAGTATGGTATATCTGAATGAAATATATCATATTTCATACAACCCCATCAAGATGTTGAAGCAGAAGAGACTAGCATATAAAGTTGCTTTCAAGCTGGAAGTAATAAAATTTGCTAAGGAGCATGGAAACAGAGCAGCGGAGAGACACTTTGGGCCACCTCCAACTTAGAAAATGATAAGAGAGTGGAGGAAACAGGAGGAACCATGACAGCCTTATTTTTGTTACTTTCACTGTTTGCTGACTGTTTATGAGAGTAAAGATAGCTCTTAGTATGTTACATGGTTGACATAAAATTTTTCTTAAACTGCTGTTAACTTTATACAGTTGATATAAAATATTTTAGTACAGAATTTGGTTCATAATCATTTTTTTCTAGATTTGCCTCCTTTAAAATTGGGTGCGTCTTATATGCCGGTGCGTCTTATACAGCGAAAAATACGGTACATGCAAAAAGCTAAAATTGGCCAAACAGGATTTCAAATTTATGTTAGAAAACGGCATAATTAAACCTTTAAAATCCTCATAGGCCAGTCCACTTCATTTAGTTTTCAAGAAGGATGACAGTTTACGACCATGTTGGAACTACTGACATTTAAATGCACAAACGATTCCCGATCGTTCTCCTATTCCAAGAATACAGGATTTGCACCATATATTAAAGCAAAAGAAAATATTTAAAAAGTTGACCTATTTAAAGCTTACTTTCAAATTTCAGTATCGGATAAAAAGAGCGCAGCAATAATAATAATGTAATGAGCTTCATCTTAAGAAATGTCCCGTCAGCTTTTCAACGATTCATCAGTGAAGTGTTTTTCAGACTGAACTTTGTCTTCGCTTATTTAGACGACATTGTAATAGCTTCTTCAATGAAACACAAACATTCAGATCATCTAAAAGTCGTGTTCTCTTGATTAGAACAATATGGTCTTTGTATAAGTCTTGGAAAGTCAGTTATGGGAGTGAACCATCTAGAATTTCTAGGATACATGATTACTCTGGAAGGCTTGAAACTTCTTCCCAAAAAATTAATAGAAACCATTCATGAATTGCATACTTTTCTGGGTCTAATTAATTTCTATAGATGATATATTAGATGCTGCCAAAAATCAGGCAGTCATCCATGAGTAAATAAAAGGAGCCAAAAAAAGATAAAAGCAAAATACTATGGACCGAAGAAGCAAAAGAAAAATTTAAGCAATGCAAAAACGATCCGGCTAGTGCTTCATTGTTGAGTTTTCCTAATCTTGACTCACCATTAGCTCTCTTCAGTTATGCTTCAGACTACACAGTTGGATCCGTACTGTAACAGTTGGAAGAAGGCAGCTGGAAACCCTTAGCATTCTTTTCCAAAAAGTTAACTAATGCTCAAAAAGGATATAGTACTTACGACAGGGAACTCTTTGGAATATACCTCTCAATCAAACAATTCAAGCATATTTTACAAGGATGAGAATTTAATAACGACATAAACCTTTGATGTTTGCTTTTCATTAAAAAAAAGGAGAAGACCTCACCTAGACAGTTCCGTCATTTACAATATATCTCAGAGTTTTCAACGGATATATGTCATACTGGGGGAAAAGAAAATGTCGTTGTAGATTAGTTATCCAAGGTAGAATATATTTCGGTTATAGCTTATGATAAAATTCAAGATACACAAATCAATAATAAAGATCTTCAAAAGGATATCACCCATTGGGCAAAATCTTGTATCCATTGTCAAAAGAACAAAGTCTACAGACATATGCATTGCACAAATTGCCATTTATAAAGAAGTAGATGATAGGTTCAGTATTTTTCATGTTGATAATCATTGGCCCATTTCCTACTTTTGAAGGGAAAACTCACTGTCTTACCAGCATTGATTAATTCACATGTTAGATAGAAGTTATTTCGGCAAATGTAACGTCTGGAACAGTAGCTTGACAATTTTTTTTGTCACTGGATTTTGCACTTTGGAATGGCATACTGTGTTAATCACCGATTAAGGTAGTCCGTTTCGATCTGAACTTTTCAAACATGTTATTTGTGGGTTTAAATTGTGCACAACAACAGCATATCATCCACAATGCAATGGAAAAATTTAAAGTAGCCATCGAACTTTAAATGCTGCAATCAGAGCACACAGTTCTATTAAAGGGACCCAAACTTTATCTACAGTTTTGTTAGGGCTATGATCGGCTTTGTGCGGTGACACAAATTACACCATTGCACAAATGGTTTATGCAAAACCTATCAGGTTACCTGGAGAATTTTTTGAGAAACATTTGCTAAAGAACTACAGAAACAAATGGAACTGCTAAAACCACTAGAAACTCACAGACATCCTTCTAAAAAAGTTTTTGTTAACAATGGCTTGCATAATTCTACACGTCTTCATACGCATTGATAGAGTTTGAAAACCATTAGGGCTCCTTATGATAGACCCTTTCCAGTTGTGAAAAGACATGACAAGTATTTTACTGTGACCATCAAAGGCAGAGATGTCAATATATCTGTAGACAGATTAAAACCAGTATATTTGGTGTTAACTGAGGTGAGCGTTCCGCATCACAAGCAGTCGGATAGTGCAGAAACATTGCCCAATGAAAATTTGACTGCACATCAACAACCTGAAAAAAGCAAAAATCAGATTTGGTGGACACAGATGTTCATAAGAAAACTACAGGCTTTGGTAGACATGTGAGGTTTCCAGTGTGTTATAGAGATTAATTACATATTATTCATTATTGTTATTTCATATATTTTTTATAGTTATATACATATATTTCCTTATTACATTTATATACATTGCGTGTACATGGAAATTTTTGTTACTGTTATTGAAAGCTGTAGAATGTATTGTAACTATGTTGTTATTGGGGGAGGAGTGATGTAGCAGCTCCTTGTGCGTATATTATTATCTTTGTTGTTGCAAAGTTTAGTTTCTGTAGATTGGCAACAAGAAAAAAGGTAAATAAAAAAAAAGAGTTCACTTTGTAACCCTGACATCTTCTGTTATTATTCTGAATTAAAATATGCTTATTCCATTCTGGAATTATCATTCTTTAAGTTATTAAATTATCCTGTGTACTGACTGAGTATAGTGTCTGTTGTAACTTACATCTAAAAATCGCTTTTGCTTTAGAATTCTAATTCAACGTTCAAAACAAATAAAATAATCAAAGCTTCTTACCTGTTAGACAAGATCAATTCAATCCAAGGTATTATATGCAATTTTATTGCCAACATAGACAATACATGACGATAAGAAAACACTTATAAATACAGTTATATGTATAGTTCACCCTTAACATTTCATGGTTCACCATTCTTTGCAGTCTCAATCGCAATTAATTCAACTAAAAAAGAAGTCAGATGCACAGCGCCATCTGGCTCCCGTAATTATAGTTTGTACAATGTCCTCAACAAATTTATGATACAAGGTACGCTGAAGACAAAATTTTATTTATGATATTCTTTAAGTAATTTCTGTGCCTTGCAAAAGTAATCAGGCATTAATGCTTTTAATAAATGTAAGAAAAATAAGTCATTACAACCAGGAAAAATTTAAGTATTTTTGTATCTGACATCTTTTTTTGCAAGTACCTTAGAATTTTATATTCATTTCATAAAATAATATAAAAATGAATATAAATAGTATAATAATGACATAAACAAATGAACTCGAGACTGCGGTTTCAGCCAGTGCATACCCCATAATATTTTAAACCTCTGAAAAAAGTTTTTGGGGGGTATTATCTCCTTGACATAGATTACTCATCTTCACCGAAGATGCTAAATTAGCTTTGATCAGCAAATATTATCTTATTCACACGTTTAGAATCTTTACTCTTATCGATTTTTGAGAAATAAGCTGAAGTTTCCTGAATTCTCACAAATATAGAACATTTTCCTCGCCACTCATTCAAACATCCAGTAGCTTGGGTATGTTTTAACATTCTGTTAATTAATGCCATATTATTAATAATGTGTTGCTACAAATCTGGTACATTTAGCCTTTGATTATTTTTATAGTTATGAGAATACAGTTTTGAAATTCAGAGAACAGCTGTAAAAATTTTTGAATGTTTGTAATTTGACTGACTTCATATCCTGGCAAATGAGCTGGATACATGGGAATTTTCATGTTTTTCCCTCACATGAATACAAGTCAGTTTCTATATAGACCTCTGAAATATTTTTTGTTTCATCTCTACACTGTAAATTGTCTTTCGTGAAGGCATCCATATCCTTTTAGGCAGATAGCCTTAGGGTGCTTTACCATAATCTAAATAGTATGATTTGTCTACTTTCATTCTAAATCTTGTGATGCTTTGATTGATGTTTTATTTTATCAGAAATTGTATTAACTGCTTTAACCCGCAAGCACGCGCACCTGGTATCTCATACCCAGGGGCATATTCTTTGTCCCTTATTTCCAACCCTGTTTTGTGGAAATGGGCAAAACCTTTTGTAGCTGAATTCAAGGTCACATCTTTGAAGCTGGGAAGTCTATGGAGTGATTCTTCAAGTACTTTTCTAGGAATAGTATCGTTGGGGTATGCGACACCCACGCGTCTTCTCACATCTGTTAAATTTTCATCCTCATTCTCTTAGTTAGTGAGCATGGTGTGGCATCTAAGTTATGATAAAGAAATGGAAAGATTGAGAAATATATTACAAACCACTTCAACAGATGATGAATCGTTTAGCGAAGAGGAGAAAGAATTAATAGAAGAATACAACAGCAATCATAATTCATCAATAGACAGTGATATAGATAGTGAATTAGAAAATGAATCAAATGATGAAAATTATGTTGGTAAAAATGGCCTGATATGGAAGGAAAACAAATTTTGAATGAATGTTAGGACTACTTCTGAAAATAATATCTTCAAAATTCCAGGCAATACAGGTTATTCAAAAGATGCATCAACACCGTTGGATTCCTGGTCTCTGCTCATTGACAAAGACATAATAGAAATGATAGTTCGGTGTACAAATATTTACATTGATTCTATTCAGGAGCAGTTTGTATGTGAATGTGATGTAAAGAAAATGGAGGAATGTAAAATCAAAGCACTTTGAGGACTTTTGTATATATGTGGTGTTCACAAATCCCCTCACGTCACTGTAAAAGATCTGTGGTCAACAGATGGAACTGGAATGGATATTTTCCACAATGTCCTGCAAGAAATTCCTTTTCCTACTAAGATGCCTTCGGTTTGATGACATCCGAGATTGTCCGAGTAGAAGAGATGTGGATAAACTCACTCTCATAAGACAGTTTTTTGAAAAATTCATTCAACTGAAAATGAGAACTGTCAGAAAGCCTACACTGTGGATGAATATGTAACAACTGATCAAAAGTTAGAACCATTTAGGGGACGTTGTTCATTTAAGCAATACGTGTATAAGAAATCCTGCCAAACATGGCATAAAAATATTTGCTCTAGTTGATTCCAGATTATTTTATACATGGAAAATGGACATATATGCCAGCCAACAGCTAAAGGAGCCGTTTCAGTTTGATAACAAAGCAAGTGCTATTGTAAAGCGTGTGATGGAAGCATTGTGCAAATCTGGACAGAATTTTACTGTAGATAATTGATATATGGGATACCAGCTGTCTCAGGACCTGCTAAGGAAGACAATAACTATAGTCGGAACTGTGAGAAAGAATAAGAGAGAAGTTCTGCCAGATTTTCTAGCAAAGAAACAGGAAGCACATTCTTCAATTTTTGGTTTCCAGAAAGAAACAACAATTGTTTCTTATGCACCAAGGAAAAACAGAAGTGTTGTCCTACCATCAATTACACACAATGATAATAAAATTGGTGAAAGCACTGGAGTACTAAAAAAGCCTTAGCTTATTTCATTTCATGATCTAACCAAAGGAGCAGTAGATGAAATGGGAGCAGAATATTCTACAGCTAGAGTATTGAAACGGTGGCCTGTGGTGATTTTTTTCTTCATTGTAAATGTTGCAACAATTAACGCACGAATAATATTACTTTCTACAAAAGAACCACCAACCCAGTTTAGAAACAGACATTCCTTTCTCAAATCGTTAGGACTTAAAAGTTAATGGCAGATTACATAAATCAACAGTGGCAGCAAATCATGTTTCCTTTGAAACTAAAAGAAACAATAATTGCAGGGTATTGCAACATGGAACCACGATTTAAAAAGAGGAAAAACATTTACAGAAGATGCACTGAGTGCCCTAAAAACAAGAACAGAAAGACACGATTTCTGTGCGAGAAATGTAATATTAGTGTTTGTATGGAACATATGTGTTCAATCTGCCAGAGATGTGCAAAATAATTGTAAGTTAAGTATTTCATTTATTATATTCTTTAAAATATTCTAAAGTCCATTGTTTTTTATGTTAAACCATATTTATACTGATATTTATGTAATTAATGCAATTTAAAATGTGTTAATTGCTTTCGGGTATGACATACGCTGTGCACGTTCTCGTGTTTGTAATTTTGGCACACATGCTCACAGGTTAAATTAACCATTTCAGCAACTTTTGTATTACATTTTCTTTTTAAAAATTTTTGCATGATTTTAGAAGCCCAAACATGTCTGAGGGTTTTACTAACGCATTGTATTTGTAACGGTTTTGTATATTAAGTAAATTTTATGATGATGACCTCTGAAAGTGTTTTCTGTCACTTAAATAAACAGGTTTCTGTACATTGCCTCTCTAAGGCAACCATCTACATAAGTTCAGTTTGCTTTGGTTTATGTGTTCAGGCAAAGCCTCGAGGGCTATCTGCGTAAGGGGGGATGCCTTCTTGGGGGACTTTCTAAGAGAAACTGGCTCGTATACATTACTTTCCATTTTGGCAACTTATTATTAGAATATTTTGAATCTGAAGAATAAGCAACATAATAAATGCTGTAAAGCACAGTTTCTGAAACACTTTAAGCAAAATAACTATTGTAATTACTTTAAGATTTCATCTTTTATATTTTTTTCATGGTAAGAGTCCCCCCTCCCATAATTGTCTCAGAATATATATCAGTTTTCTCTATAAAATTCATCTTACATTTTTCAAATTTTTCATTTCAAAAAACTTTTGGCTTTCAGCTGTTATAGAAAGGACAAAGATAATTTTTTTTTCAGATTTTAGACATTGTACCTCAGAAGATTTAGAAGAGAAGTGAAAAAAAATGTCTTCGTTGTATTAACATATAATGAATGTATTTTACAGGAATTTTATGATGAATTTCTTACTTTTTGCAGAATTTTTGGAAGAACAATGAAAACATAATTCTTTGAATTTTCTCTTTCTGATCCTAGGAGTTTTTCTCTTAACATGATTATGTTATTTTTCTCTTCTTGCCACTAGAAACGGGCATGGAAAATATCAAAAATGCTTCTAATCCTGTCACATGGACAGGCATCTATAGAAAGGAATTTTTCTATTAATAAATTGAAAATTGACAGTTTAAAAGCTTCGTCTGTTGTGTCTCAATGTATGATAGTCAGGGATGGCACTAGGCATTTTCCCACGTATTGCAGTCTCTGTGGATCTTAAATTCTGCTGCCTAGTGCCTTCCTAAATTTAAACTTTTTGCCATCCCAAGATTTCATTGCTTGGTGCTTCACTAAACTCTAAAAATTTTGCCACACTTAGCCCTGACCATATATCATTTCATATGTATTCTTAATGATCACATTACAAATGAAATAAAGCAGTTTCTTCTATATATATTAAAATGAAGGTTTTTTTTAACAATCTGTGCATGAAGTTAACAGAAATCTTTAAATAAATCCAAAAATTCTTAAAATGAAGGGGAAATTCATTGAGGAAGAAACTGAGTATATGAAGAGAAAGAAAAATTATTCTTCAAAGGTATATTTTTGAGACTCTTGACAAGTTGGGAAATGAAGCAGAAACTAGTGGGAACTTTTGTTTCCTTATATGAAACAAATTTCTTGTTGTTAGGAAAGATACTAAACGAGAAGAAAATTGATATAAATTAGCCAAAATGTTTGGGAAGTTTTCAAATTAATGACGCATAAATATTTTATGTTTTTTTAGTGGTCGTGATGCTTAATGCATGATATAATTAAAGAAAATAAGAGTAGACAATCTCCTATAACAAAAGAATATATTAAGTACTAAATTACAGTTAAATTACATTGCAGAGATCACGCAGAGCTCGGAACACAGTTCGTGCTACCGTCGCGTACAGTTGTCTGACGAGAAGTCTTGCTTTGCTGCTCCGATTCAGAACTGGATTTTACACGTGGCGCCATCTCATGAATAGAAGTTGAAGTATCTGTTGGAACGCCACATGTTATTGCTACAAAACATAATGCTTTGTAGCTTTTAATGTATGATTATCCTAATATTGTTTTAAGAACTAATGCCATAAATTGTATGAATTTTAAACTGTGAAATGTTTATAGATAGTGATTTTAATAGCACTTTTTTAATAAATATTTAAAAAATAAATGAAATTTGATAGTGGCCATGTAAATGTATAATGACTAAAGCTATCTAATTGCCTAATTTATTTAGTTATAACTAATTGATCACTCTCAAAAGTTATCTCTGCATATTAAAGCGAGTTCTTGCCTTTTGTTAATCTTTACTGTGGTCACAAGGTACAACACAAAATGTAAATATTAATGTAAAATATATTCCTTACAGTTAGTAAGATTTAAAAATGATGCAAAACAACTTATCATTCGGGTGCTTTAGCGGCTTATTAGAACCTTAAAGTATATTAATTGGGTTGCAAATCCAAAAACGCTACGCGAATTGACACTAACTGCACCAGACAGACAGAGCATAACTATCAAAACTAACCAACCGTGCCAACATCAAGCATTCAGGTCTGTTCTGATCAGCAGGTCTCTCTAGGCAAGCAGGAGCAGTGGCAACAGCCAAGCTTCTATTATAAGTCATGCTTGTTATGATTTTACTTCTAATTTTAATTTATGTCATTTGACATAAAATCTGTGTCTGTGAAGCGAGGCATAAAAGAAAGAATGAACATAAAACTAACTGTGCGTAAAATCTAAATAAAATGTCCAAGTATTATAAGTGTAAAATATTTAATTCTGTTTGATAAATTTTACAAAGTTGATTGATTTTATTCTCAAATTTGTTTTATAATTATGTTTAGTAATAATGCATCCTACTAAGAGGTCTGTTTTATTCTTAGGATGGTATTATAAAAGTGAAGTTCAGACATAGATAATATTTTTAATTGAATGTATTCAATTTCCGTTTGCTGATTGGTCCTTAATTTTTTTCATAAATTGTTCTTGAAAGTACTTAATTTCCATGTACAGAAATGTGTACAAACCCTGCAAATAAGACTGAATCGATACCAAGATGAAACGACATAAAAATGTAAAATACGTATACATGGTGCTTCACTATACCTTAACATCTAAAAATGCAGAAAAAGCCCATCGAAAAACGCTAGAGGGCGCTGTTGCCCATGTTAATATAGAAAAGAAAAAGTTTTGCTTTATGTTGAAAGCGACGGCCAAAGAATACGTTCTGTATATAGTTCATTAAAAATTCTGTAAAGTGTATAAAGCTTTATGAATCACTGAACCACCAAGATTAGATTCGAGAAAACCTATTATTAGATAGCTTCTTTCTACCTTCAAATTATTCAACACTCCCCACCTGAACTCAGTGGAGAGTTCATCTTTCAGTAATATATTCTGAAGCATTCAACTAATATTTCGACAGTTAATCATAGAAAAATGGTTAATTATGACAAACAAGCATGCATAAATATAAGCGTATAAATTTTACTAAACATTGAATGTTACCTATCAGAGAGATCAGGAAAATCAAACCTAAAAATAAAAATACAAATATTAGTTAAGTTCCATATTATACAACAATTGTACAGGCCTTTTTAAAGTACCAGTAGGTGTTTTGATTATACGGGATCTTACTTTACCATCTCTGCCTGGCATTAATTCCAAAATTTTAACTATCGTCCAGAGATTTCTGGGAAGTTTATCGTCATGAATCAAGACAATATCATTGATTTTAACTGTGATGCGTTCGAGTTTGGAGGACAAATATTGGCAGATCTCAAATTCAAAAGATACTCCTTTCTCCAACGCTTCCAAAAATGATTTAAAATGATGGTATTTATGTCGTTTAATAATTGAACTTCTTGATTCAATGACGTTATCTGATGTTATTTTATTACCAGGTAGAGATAGCAATCGTCTACCAACCAGAAAATGAGAAGGCGTTAGTGGAGAAGGTTCACTGGGATCGCTAAATACGTAGGTAATTGGTCTACATAATCATTGCCTCGATTTCAATGAGCACTGTTTCAAGTTCATTAACAGTAAGGGATGATCGACCAATAACCTTGCGTAAACTGGATTTTATGGTTCGTACCATACGCTCCCAAAACCCTCCCCACCATGGACTCTTCTCAATAATAAATTTCCAATTAATGCCTCTAGCAGAAAACAGTTCTTTCACAGATGAGTCACTCAAGTTTTTAAAAATACGTTTAAGTTCCTTATCAGCCTTTTTAAAAGTCTTGGCATTATCGGAATACACGGTGGTACACAGCGCTCTTCGAGCTAGAAATCTACGGAAAGCTAGTAAAAAACTTTCAGTGCCCAGATCAATTACAATCTCTATGTGTAAGGCACGAGTAACTGCACACATTAGCAATAGCATGTAAACTTTACATTGGCTGTCTTTCGTATAAAATGGGCCTGCGAAGTCTAACCCGGTCGCAGCAAATGAAGGCGAGTCTTGGATTCTGTCCGGAGGAAGTGGAGCGATATCAAAGCCCCCTGAAGATAACCATACTGGATATTTGAGCCCCCCCCCGGGGGTCGATGTAGAGAACTCTGGGAAGCTACTGGCTAGGATCTGTACCTAGGCAGTCTCGGCCACGGGGGTATACAAATTATGAACCTAGTGGTTCTGGGAGCTCTGGAAAGGTCATTTATTGGCCGGCCCGGGATTCGGCATGTCTTAGAGCAGGGTGGTTCTGGTAGCCCGTGGGTAACTCCTTGGGTTTGCTGGGTAATGTTCCCTGCGACGGGCTCGCCCGAGCGACTGGTGGCAAGTGACGGTGGACGTGGGCACTATCCCTTTACCATTAAGGTTAACCAGTACATCACCACGTCCACCAGTGTCTAGAGTAGCCCGGATGTAGGGGCCGCACGAGAGCCAACTCCGAATGCCCAGACCCAATGCCTATGAGAACAATGAAGTACAATGTGTTAAACATAGCAAGATAACAAAATCGAAATACAAGGTAACTGATATCAAGCGACTGGTGGGTAGCAAGTGACGCCCCAAATTGGGTGCGTTGCGCCGACCCCTCAAGGTTCCAGGAAAGAGGTTGAACCTCGGCCTCGGTTCTGCGGAGGTAAGGACCTGTAGTGCGATTAAGTTCGCGGAACGGGGAAGCCAATATTGTTTGTTTGGATAGTTGCGCACAACAAGGCCTCCCAACCAGCCCCCTCCCCCAGCCGTGACGTCACACATGTTGGGGATAGAGGAGACATGCTACCTCGTTGCTCCTCATTTCCCATCACGTTGTCATCATTTAAAATTCGAGGTAATGAGATATTCGAAACACCTCTTGCAGAGTTTTTTAAATTAAACTAATGCGTACAATAACCGATATTTCAAATCGCATAACAGGTGGGATTTCAAATATCTGCGTTTTTAATAAACTGCATTTATTAAAGACACAAATTTCCATGCAAGGATGTTTTAGCACATTGTTTCTTTAACTGGAAAAGCCGAAAGATAAAATATACAGCATTAATTTTTCAGTCGACCTTTAAATAGAGCAAATTAATACTAATAAAATGCGCTGGAATTTTATACATAATGTTAATTTCAATTAGCCCAGAATTATAATTCTGCTGTGATCAGTTTCCAAAATAAAAATAGTGAAAAGTTTACCAAGTTGTATTAAAAAGATCGTTATTATAAAGAAAAGGCTGCAAATTCGGTTTCTGATTTAAATCAAGATTGTAATTTTAAAATCTTAATTAACTTTTTCAGGCGGCTTTGGCTGGGCTGGCGGCAGATGACATCACCTCGCTGGCGGTTCTGATTTCTAATAGTGAAAATTTTACCAAGTTGTATTAAAAAGATCGTTATTATAAAGAAAAGGCTGCAAATTGGGTTTCTGATTTAAATCAAGATTGTAATTTTAAAATCTTAATTAACTTTTTGCTTTTAAATCAATATTTTTATAAAATGTGCAACTTAAGTTAGTATTAATTATTAGAATATTTTTGCAAGTTGTAGAAGTTATATATCGTATTTTACAGAAAGTGGTATTATTAGTACACTCATAAAAAACATGATAAAGAGCAAATAAAGTACAAAAATGAGAACTATGTAACATATTGTGTGAAAATTAGTGGTCTGAAGATCTTTTGACTTGATAAATTGAAGGTCCTTGTTATTGCTAGTTCATTTCATTACATTAAAATTTTATTAGATAAAATTAAACAGACAATCCTTAACTTCTAAAAAGTTATAATTTTATTTTAAGTTGCATGACTATACAAATACAAACACTCAACGTTACAAATATTCTAAAATTGCCCTATAGAAGCTATATTCAAAAGACAAGCATTTAACAAAGTAATGAATATATTTCAGAATTATAAACACAGCTAACTGCTAATTTTTCTCACTTTTATCATAGAACTGTTTTAGAACTTGTAGCATTCATTATTTTAATTAACCAAATTATTTTTAGTTTGAACTTTCCTATCGAATTCTCAAAGTTTCAGTTGCTGCCCGAATTTAGCGCGAGTGAGATATTTATGCAAATCGCATATATCTGTTAGCAGTTTAAAAGGCAGGAGTTAACGAGGGGAAAGACAGAGCCTTGGATTTATCGCCGTAAGGCTGTGCGCGAAAAGATTTCCTCTGTCTGCTGAAAGTTCGCCTTCATAGGCAATTTGCAATTACCAGTGTTTGCTAGTGAAATTCGCATAATTGCATTTCACTAAGAGTTAAGCTTCCCTCGCCGTCCTACTTAGAATTAAGTTAGGGAATTGAATTTGTTAACACACCTTATTTTCATATTATTTTAGTTCAGCCCAAGTAGTGGCTTACTCTCAATTGGAAGAGTTGTAAATATTTGAATTAAAGGGTCACTTTTAAACCCTCCTTCTGACTTTGTAGTTTCTGCAACACTAAAGGACATAGCCTAGATTTGCTCACTGTCCTCCACATAAGGTTTCAAGTTTATGCTCACAAAGAATATCAAGAGATTGAAGGAGAAACCTTACAAACTAACATAGTGATTCAAAAATAGAAAATTTGAATTTTACAATAATTTTATTAAAAATTATAGTGCATACAACATATATTAGTGCGGGAATTTTATTAAAAATTATATCTGATTAATTTTTTCTAGAAATTGCAAGACCTGTATGACTGAAAAATGACTATAGCTAAGCTAATTAAAAGGGTGATGGAAAATATAATTTCTGAACCAGGGAATATTCATGCACATAAAAAAAATTCTAGTTGTTGCAAAAAATTTATACACAAGCCTAATTAAAATTAAGAATACATATAATTACATAAATATTATAAACATTAAGAATTGACTAATGGTATTAATGGAATAATAAAATACCAGTTTATTTTACAGTTGCAGAATAAAATCTTATTAAATTTCATATAAAATTCAAGGCTAAAAACTTGCCATTTTTCAAAATAGTAAAATAGATTAAAACTGCATTTCAAATTTGGGCATACAATTTCAGATTTGTTCATGGAAAATTCATTCACTCTAAACAAACCAAATGCAGCCATGATTTTTTTAAATTAGAACAGCATATAAATGCTATTTAGAAAGTGTAATGAAATATGTACATTTTATCCTAAATTCTTGCAAAGAATACAGTATGTTATGTATCTCTCTTTGTGTTATATATATAGATATATATATATATAATAATTTACTACCTTTATTTTACAGCAATAGGTACAAAAACACATATGCTACTTTATGCACAAAGAAATAAAACAACAACACATAATAATATCATAGACTAGGAAATATTTCGAGTACAGATATAATATATGCATACACTAAATACAATATCTACATACTTATCAAACAAGTACGAGGTAAAAATGAAATGAAGAACGTAAGTTTAACTTTTCCATTTCAGTTTATACCTCATATATATATACATTTGTAAATTTAAGATTTTGTTAATGTTTGAAGCTTGCACTTTTTAGACACAGATCTGATGTAATTTTAAACACAAGTGATCTTTGATTCTGGACTTCACAAAAATCCACTTTGTGGTCAGGTGACAATAATTTTGTGATTATAATGTAATTGTAAATTACAATCTGAATAACTTCTTCGGAAGGATATTTTAGTTTTGCTCTATCCAGGTTTCTTATGAAGACATATTTCTCGCAAATGTCTATAGTGTTATCTATGGTCATTATTTGATAACATTCAGGACATTTTATTTTTTTATTAGCTGCATACAAGCAATATCCAGCAACATATATTAGTGCGGGAAGTAAAGATTGTATATTTTGAAAATCATTTTCTTCGACAGAAATCAGCTTTAGCCAAAGGGCTATTTCACTTTCATCCAAGGGTTCTTCATAATTTGAATTATTTATTTCCAATAAAGTAAAAGAGTGTTGTAGGGATAAAGTTGATAAACTTTTCAATCTAAGTTTGTTTCAAAAATTTGTGTAATAGACACATTATAATTAGCTCCAGACAATCTGCGATATCTGCCGAATCTGTCTTCCAGAGAATCGGTCCGAAGTTTTCCGGTCAGAACATAATCTAATTTCAATTCTTCTATACAGTAGCGCGTAATTACAACAGCATATCGATAACAGCATATGTTGTATGCTTCAGTGCCTGGTGGGTTTCTCGTGTCAGGGTGCCAGTTACACAGGTATATGATTCCCAAACATCTAGCCAATTCAAAAAAGTATATAAAAATTGCATTCGTTCATCATCAATACGGAGGGGTTTTTGGAATTCATTGCGTTTATTGTGTCCTTTGAAAAGCGTTTTCACATTCATAATTTCAAACCAGGTCGAAAATATATGTATATTGTTACGAAAAATTCGGCGGTTGCGCCTGTATGTAAGCTTTCCGGCATA
>KK116531.1:118261-139495 GCA_000611955.2 Stegodyphus mimosarum | reverse complement strand
TTTCATTAATGTAATGATGGAATAAACATCAATTCAAAAAGCTATTAATTGTTCTTCGAAGATGTAAATTTTAACACAGCTGTTTTTCAAGAAAAATAATAAATGGATTCTTTTTGTTATCATCGTTAGTTACTTTGAGCTACGACTACATCACATCATCATGGCACATCACATATATATATATATATATACATATATAATTATAAAATCCGTTCTTAAATTTTGTATATATTACGCGCATATTGTATAAGATTGAATATTTTCCTACAAAACTGTACTGAACGTCTTTCTCCTAGGATACTGAGAAAAGTTTAGCCTCTATTTCTAAAAACAGATCAAGTATTTTCAAGTAGAGTGTATGTTGAAAAGAAGCGGTAATGTAAAACGACTAGAAGAAAGAACAGTATATGCGTTGAAAATTAGAAGAGGGACAATAAGAATGAAAGGTAATGTGCATGGTCATTCCACGTATTATATATGGTACCTTTGGATGAAAAAGACTTCTTTTCCGTTATCCACGAGTCAATACCCCCTGGACATATAAAACTATTATCTGTTTCTGTTGGTATAACTGGGCTCACACTGTAAAATTTAGAATGATGCGAAAGAAAAATCGATAGTATAATTTACATTTAAATTTTTTCCAATATAGATATTACCTGCTAATTGCATTACAATTAGCTAACTACAGAGCACAAGAAATATAGTAGAGTTATCTTATTGCGGGTGTCGAGTTTAGTACTGGAATAAAATTTTTGAATTGGTTTCGTCTAGGTGAACCTTGCTAATAACCGAATGATAAAATACTTGCTGATAGTTTGATTTGGGTTCGAACATAAGTGAATGGGATGACTGCATCAGAGGTGTTTTGTGCAAAGTCGGTTACCCTTAGATAGCCCATCATGATGGCAGCCCTGATATGTTTGCGATAAATAGCTCTCCTACGTTCTTCAATATCCAAATAGTATAAACTCTTTGTAGTTAAAAATGAATAAATTATGCCTTTTGTTTTGTAAGAAATAGGTATCTTGTTGAACTTTAGTTTCTTAGAGGAAAAAGGGGAAAAAGAGATTTCATATTTATTTCTAACTGAGCCAGCCAGCCATGTGAACAAAGCTTAATTTTGCTTCTTTTCGTTGAAGCAGAAATATGTTGTGCCTTTGTTGAATAAAACGGATTTTACTCTTCAGTTTTGCCGTAGAATGTCTGTTTTGTATTTTATTTTACTCAAATTAAAATCTTTAATTTTTTGTTTCAAACCTTAGGGTGGGGAAATATTCTATATATAAAAATAATAGCAGTCCCGCATGAGCATAATAATAAATAAATAAAAACCTGCAGGAAACTAAACTTGTTGCCCAGACTTTCTTAAATATTCAGATAGATTGTGATTATGTTAGCCCGGGTATTCGTTGAAATTAGTTGAATTTCTGTTGAAAAGCTTACTTCTACCTCAATTCATATTCCATATTTCTAAATTCGCATTTTTGAGCATGTATATTAACACATAAATATTCTTGACAAAATCTAATTGAAGGCAGATATATCTAATCATGATCACTTCTACACTTTCTTCCATGTGCAACGGAAATATGAGCCAATTTCCCTTCGAACGCTCTTCACGAAGGCATCACTCGTGTGCTATGCTTATTCAAATAGTCTAATTATTTTTAGTTGAACATAAAATAAATTATGCGTTTTGTTATGTGCAAAAAAAGGAGCTTGTTTAATTTTAGTTCTTGGGAGTGGGATGGGGATTATTTCTTTATTCCTAACTCAGCCAGCCACATGAACAAAAATTAATTTTCCTTCTTTTAGTTAAAGTAGACACAAGTTGCGAGTTTTGGTGAATAAAAGTGGTTTTACATTTCAGTTTTGCCACAGAATGCCTATTTTGTATTTTATTTTATGGAAATTAAAATATTTAATTTTCTTAGGTGTAAAACCGTAATTGTAAAAAACATTCTAGAAATAAAAAGATTGTTGCTCTCACATATGCATATAAATAAATAAATGATTCCAGAATATTCAGATAGATTATATTCATATTATTTTGGGTATTCGAAGTCCTGTTGGAAAGCTTATTTCTAGTTCAAATCAGGTTATATATAATTTTTAATATTCACATTTATATTGACATATAAATATTCTTAAGAAAACATAACTGAATGAAGACGAATCTAATCGTAAACTGTTGTGCAAAATTTTGTTAAAACATTCGTTATGATTTGCAACATTTTAGTGCAAGCATAATTTTTTTTTAATTTTCATATTTTAAACCTTTCATCATTCCTACCCTTCAAGAATAATTCCATATTATTGTACTGAAAAATAAAATTTAAGAATGTAGTGAATTCTGAGAAATAACCTTACTTCTTAACTTCCTTAAAGTATAAAACCAATAAATGCACGTGGAAATATCTGGATATAAATTCTACTTTTCTAATAAAAAAAATTGAATTTTTTTGAATATCAAAAGCCAAGTTATCTATATAAATATTTATAAAATTGTATGTTTCTTTGTTATGTAATTACGCTGAAAGTAAAACTGAAAGACAATATTCAGTAAAAATTGCAATTGAAAAGCAACAAAGCATATTCATTTCAATTATTATTAATCATTAGCTGGATTTATTAAAATCGTATATATTCTTTTTTCTTATAATTACTATTTCAGGAGTTTGGTCGCTCAAGAGGCTAGTTCTGTAATAAATTCATCTATACCGATACATTTACTCAGAAATTCATTTGGCATCTTGATCTTAAATGCTCACGTGCACATAGTTTTACATTTAGAGTGCCTCAGTTTTAATAGCAGAGATTAAACCACTTTAGTTGTAACAAACTTGATTACTTCGTATTTTAAACTTTTACTTTTCCAATGTTTTCATTACTTGCGTATTGTTAACAATGCATTGTTAACAGAAGTGTTCTAATGAGCTAGACTTAATTCAGATGATTTTAATATTAATATTATAAAGAATTATAATGATGGGAAAGAAATACACAAGTATAATTTACATTTCAAGCATCGAAATCATCTGCTTTTCACACTATAACTAATAAACTGTAGACAGCAAGAAATATAATAAGACTCAATTATCTTACTGCAAATATTGAGAGCTACAGTTATCTGAAATGTTTGATCTTCTTTCTACCCTAATATCGAAAATTTAAATAAATTAATTCATTCATATGTTTGTAATTTTTTCTTTGATATAAATAATATAAGGAATGAAATACATAATATACAATTTAAGCAACTATGTATTTTGTTCTTAAAATGACTACTTATATCATAGAATTATTGCCTCTGTTTAACAAATAATTGAACCCCGCAAGTAACCGAATGGTAAAGACTACTAAATACTGATAGTTTGATTAAGTTTCGAACTCAAGTGAACGGGCTGGCTGCATCATAGGCGTTTTGACAACTTTCTTCCATGTGCAACGGAAATATGAGAAAATTTCCCTTCGAATGCTCTTTACGAAGGCATCACTCGTGTACTATGCTTATTCAAATACTCTAATTATTTTTAGTTGAACATAAAATAAATTATGTGTTTTGTTATGTGTAAAGAAAGGAGCTTGTTTAATTTTAGTTCTTGGGAGTGGGATGGAGATTATTTCTTTATTCCTATCTCAGCCAGCCACGTGAACAAAAATTAATTTTCCTTCTTTTAGTTGAAGTAGACACAGGTTGCGAGTTTGCGTGAATAAAAGTGGTTTTACATTTCAGTTTTGCCATAGAATGCCTATTTTGTATTTTATTTTATGAAAATTAAAATATTTAATTTTCTTAGGTGTAAAACAGTAATTTAAAAAAAAATTCTAGAAATAAAAAGATTGTTACTCTCACATATGCATATAAATAAATAAATGATTCCAGAATATTCAGATAGATTTTATTCATATTATTTTGGGTATTCGAAGTCCTGTTGAAAAGCTTATTTCTAGTTCAAATCAGGTCACATTTATATTGACATATAAATATTCTTAAGAAAACATAACTGAATGAAGATGAATCTAATCGCAAACTGTTGTGCAAAATTTTGTTAAAACATTCGTTATGATTTGCAACATTTTAGTGCAAACATATTTTTTTTATTTTCATATTTTAAAACTTTCCCCATTCCTACTGTTCAAGATAATTCCATATTATTGTACTGAAAAATAAAATTTAAGAATGTAGTGAATACTTACTTAAAGTATAAAACCAATAAATGCATGTGGAAATATTTGGATATAAATTCTACCTTTCTAATAAAAAAAATGAATTTTTTTTAATATCAAAAGCCAAGTTATCTCTATATCATGCGCTACTTTGCATTTCCTGAAAATTTCAGCTCACTCGCGTAAGTCTTTCATGGTGTTGCAATTTTCACAAACGTGAGTGTATATATTACCTCTACTTAAGTATAATATTTTGAATACTTTAAAAATACTTTCAACTTTCCGATTCAAAACACAAAACTCACATTCCATAATAACGCCCACCAGTGGCCAAGCAGTAAAGTCTCTAAAAATTGCTAATTCGATCCGAGGTTTGAATCCCGCGACGGGCTGGCTGCATGAGCGTTTTCGTGGTTTTCCCCATGTGTAACGTGTAAAGAAGCCAGTTTCCCTTAGAAAGTCCTCCATGAAGGCATCCCTCCCCTTAGGCCGATAACCCTCGAGACTTTGTCATAATCATATAAGCCAAACATTCCATAAAGCGCATCAAGAGTACTAGCACACCAGTGGTTCAGCGGTAAAGTGACTGAACACAGGTAGTTCGATCCGGTTCGAAACACGGCGAAAGAGCTGACTGCATGGGCGATTTCGCAGTTTTCCTCATCTGTAATTTGTGTCTGATCCAGTTTTGCTTAGAAAGTCCTCCTTAAAGGCATCTCTTTTCTTAAGCAGATAGCCCTCGAGTGATTTGCAATAAATTAAATAAACTTCTAAAAAATAAGCATTAAAAGCATTAGATTATTGCTTCTTGTTTTTCCCAATTTAGAAATATTAACTTTATAGAGGGAAGAAATTTGGAGATTAAATTCCTGCGCTGTCTGAGAATCGAATCAGAGACTCTCTGCTTGCTACTTACATGTAGAAAATATTACACCGAAAGGACGTATGAGAGAAATTTCTTAATTTTTTTTAATTGTTATTATTTCGGTTATTGAATTTAAAGTACCAGGACTGCGAATCTAGGACATAAAAACATAAGAATCAATCCATCAAAATTCGATTTTTTTTTCATTAATGCTCTGATAATTTTTCAGCACCAAGATTTCTAGGAGCCAACTGTTTATACTTGCTGTTAGCTCTCCCCCACTCCCAAAATAATAAGTAGTGAAATTCTAAAAATACTGATATTTTCTTAAATTTTAAAGAACACAGTATCATTATGGCATGCTTAATAAACTCGCGGCTTTCCTTACTTATCGCTATATACAAAGTAAAACTGAATGACCAAAATTCATAGACGTATGTGATTATGATTAGGAAATAAACAAGTTTTTTTTTTACTTCATGTCCAGTTAATTAGTTTGGTCATTATATCAAGTAAATTGTGAAATATTATTTAAATCCGCAATTTCAGATAAACTCTTGATGAAAAAATACCCAAAGTTGCAAATAAAATAAGAAATTTTCAAAGTGCCCAAGATAATTTAATTTATTAAAAAAAGGGAAAACATATAACATATCGAAAATCATATTGTTTCAGTGAGAAAATATTCCTTCTGTCCCTAAGCAATCAATCGTATATAAGAGGTAAAGTGGAGGGTATTAGAAATACAAAAATATCTTGATATTACGGGCGTATGCACATAAATTGTCCATAACAAATTAAATATGTATATATAAACACACACACACACATCTACATACGTACATAAGAATGCAGGTTTATGAACAGAAAAAAAAATTAAACAGTTATAATTCTTTTCTTTTAATGTCTTGATTTCAGGTTTCCACAAAATTTTCATTTTGGAACATACTCCATAACTAAAGCGAACAATTACTGCTACAAGTCAGATCACTTTCCAAACACTTGAAAACTCCCGAAGGGTAAAGTTCTGACAGTGATTGATGCTTTGACAGTCGAAACTAAATCACTTCATCTGATCATTCTCTGCAGGTGCGTCTGGGGGGGGGGGGGGGGGTTGAGAAAAACTGCTTAACGCTTTCGGTGAATTCTGTGAAAGACACGTATACTCCTTTTCAAAAGCTTTGTTGACAAAGCTGCTAACGCTTTAGGAAACAATACCTCCAGAGGGTCCAAACGCCCAGAGGGTTAAAGTCGTAATCAGAGGCCTGCCATTAGAGACTATGAACCCCAACTATATTGTCCAAGAACTAACAAAACAAGGCTTTACCCATATCACAATCATGAGATACAGAAAGGATAATAAGCCAATGCCTCTTTTCTTAATTCATCTTCCTAAGACTGAAGCATCAAAAAACATTTATCATATCAAGCACATCGTATATATGAATGTCACTGATGAAACTTTAAAACTCAGGCCTGGCCCTCCACAATGCTATCGTTGCCAGCAATACTTCCACAGCTCACTTTTATGTACTCGTGACTGGGTTTGTGCGTGTTGTGGGGGAAATCATGAACCTAAAAACTGCCCAGTTGACAAAAATCAGTCGGCCACCTGCTGCCATTCTAGTGGTCCACATCGAGCTAACTTCTCCCAGTGTCCAGCTAGACCACAACAAACCAAGCAGAAATTCACACCCAGCTATCCACCAACCAAAAATCCTTGGAATTTACAAGACAAGTTCTCACCTCTAAATAAAGAAATGGATTCTCCGGAACCTGAAAATACTAAGAACTCCAACTTATCTGAAACCCCAAGCCCAAGCTCCACGTTTTCAGACTTATTTTATTTAGGTTCATTAAAAACAATATGGACTGCTATTACAGAAGGCCTCAAAACTATGAAGAAACAAACCTCACCTATAGGCAAAATAGGTGCTATTGTGAACATTCTTGACAAAATTTGTGATTGTTTTTAACATGCCACGCAGTATTAATCTGAAAAACATAAAAATTCTTTCATGGAATGCTAATGGCCTATTTAACAAAAAAGCAGAATTTGGTGACCTTCTTCTGGAATTAGAACCTGACGTAATTCTTATTCAGGAAACTCGTTTGAAACCTGCGCTAAAAGTGCTTTACGCAAACTATTGGACTTACCGTGCGGACCGTGAAAACGGACGCGGAGGTGGAATCATCACTTTTGTTAAAAGAAGCACCCAACATCAACTCAAACAAAATTTTTCTACCTCTTTTGAAAGTAATACTATCGAAATTCAAATTGAGCACAAAAAATTCATTATCTCTAATATCTACATACCTCCTAATAATAGTCCCATCATTTCTGAAATTGAACATCTACTAGATTTAGCTCACCTGCTTTAATTGGAGGAGATTTCAATGCTAAGCATCAATGTTGGAATCAAGGAGCTAGCAATAGAAAAGGCAGAGAAATTTTTAGCATGATTCAAAATAAAATTTATACCATTCATGCTACTGATGAACCTACGCATTACGGCTATAATAGCTCTTTTAATATTGACTTTTTTCTCTCCAACAACCTCGACTATAATTGCCAAATTTCTGTTATGCCAGCTGTCTCATCTGACCATAATCCCATCCTTCTTGAAATCGGCATTAATAGCTACTTACCTTCACTGGGTAGGAGTATTGTTGTCACAGACTGGAAGAAATTCACAAAAATTATTCCAGATACCATTCCTGGAAATCCCAAAATCATCAATAAAGACGATATTGAGTCTGAAATCGAGAAGTTTACCACCGATATTCAACATGCTATCAATTTCTCTACGAATAAATTCACAGTTCCCATCCTTTTCTTCCTCTCTCAGCCAGCATAAGTCAAAAAATCAAATGCAAAAATCGTATTAGGAAAAACTGGCAAAATACACGAGACCCGAGTCTCAAAACACAACTGAACGTTCTTCAGCGTGACATCAAAAAGGACATTAGTAACTTCAAGACATAAAGCTGGCGAAACTTCCTCGACTCTCTCGCAACTGAAGATAATTCTCTTTTTGACATTGCTAAGGAATTTAAGAAACCCTTCAAGCAAATTCAGCCGCTTCATGGTACCAACGGAATGGTTTATTCCCATGAAGATAAAACTAACACCTTTGCAGATATACTAGAAGAAACATTCACGCCCAATACTAACCCTTACGACAACAATCATATCTCCAAAGTTAATGAAACTCTTAAAAATCCCAGGTCTTTTTAATTCTATATTCCTCGCCACGTATAAGCTGGTTGACGATTATATTAGGTCCTTAAAACCCCCAAAAGCTCCAGGTGTTGATGGTATTTCTACTAAAGCGCTGAAACATCTTCCTATGAATGCTATCACTTGTCTAAGATCATGAACTGTATCACAAAATTCTCTTTCTTACTTTCCTAATATATGAAAACTTGCCATCATCGTCGTCTTCATCGTCGTCTTACCCAAACCGCATCAAAATTCAACATTTCCGCAGAACTACGGCTCAGTTAGCCTTCTCAGCCAACTTTCTAAAATAACTGAAAAAATTATTTTATATCATCTAAATCAAGTTATTCCACACAGCTCCTACATTCCAGAAGAACAGTTTGGCTTCCGTCATCGTCATAGTAGTACTAATCACCAGCTGCTTCGTGTCATCGACCATCGACTATATTACTGATGGTTTCAATTATAAGTTCCCAAACGGAGCCATTTTCCTAGATATTGCGAAAGCTTTTGATAGGGTCTGGCTCCGGGGACTTATTTACACACTTATCAAGTTGAACTTTCCCCATCATTGTATAAGACTTATTGCTTCCTATCTCCAAGACAGAAGCTTTGCAGTGAAAATTGGCAATTCTGTTTCTACGACGAGAAACATTTTCGCTGTAGTGCCCCAAGGATCAGTACTTTCACCATATTTATATAACATTTACACATGCGATATTCCTAAAGACCCACAAATTAACATAGCTCTTTTCGCAGATGATACTGCAGTTATGACCCAAGCTTCTACAGTTACTGTTGTCCAGTTCCTTCTTCAACATTACCTCAGTCATCTAGAAAAATGGCTCACTTTTTGGAGGATTGCAGTTAATACTGAAAAATCAAAGGAAATTATTTTTCGTAAAGGACAAACAAATTTCACTCCACCAAGACCTCTTCTATTTGGTGTAGAAATTGACTGGGTTGACGAGGTCAAATATCTAGGAGTCATTCTAGATAAAAAATTGACTTTTCAGAAACATTTCAGGGAAACTGTGAAAAACATTTATATCACGTTTGCAACTATGCGCCCACTTCTTGGCAGAAGAAGTCGTATGCCCGTTTCAAATAAACTCATGTTATATACTTCGACCAACATTACTCTATACTTATGAGGGTACTGTGAGAGCTGGGGCCTGTCCTGCCTATGCTAGTCCTGTCTGGAGCCGTGCTGCCAAACCGCACCTTCCACACATCCAAGTTCTTCAAACCGAAGCACTTAGATTATCAATACGCCATGGTTCATTCCAAATTCGTATATCCATCGCGATCTCAAAGTTCACAATTCAAGATTATATTCAAACACTTGCCAGAAATTTCTTCTATTCTGTTCTCACTCATCCTAACAACTGCATCAGCTCTCAGATGTTCTCCATTTCCCAGAGAAAAACACAAATATTCATCTGACATTCTCCATCCTTAACATCTGTTACCCATACTTGACTCTTCTGTTCACTGATTTGGACCTTCTACCGGTAACTCACCTTATTCGTCGACTGATGGCGGCCACTTGATTTATACTTTCGTCTTTTTGCCCATACTAATTTTTTTGTTCTACCGATGCTCTTCACCAGATGCAGAATAAAAGGAAGCACTGCTTTCTGAAACTCTAATTCACATATGAGAAGAAGGAGACCTTATCCCTAATCGAATAGAGTTGTACTCTCCTAATCAATACCAAAAACATAAGCTAAATTCAAAATAATAACTTTTTTTTAAGATTAAATTAGCAAACAGTAATATGTGAATAAAATAATGATTAAACTAAACTTCGAGAATGAGAGACTTAGAGTTGTCAAGCCAGAAAGCTGTCAAATTGGTGTGATAGCTGAAAACATGTAACAATTGTTGCACTCCTCTGAAATACGAAATTGCCCCTTTCTATATACCTTTACTTCACACTTAAGCTTGATTTTTTCCCCCGTCCGTGCATAAAGACTTAGTGGGTGCAAAACAAGACATCTGTCTGCTTTCTCTGAGTGCAGGCATGGCCAACTAAACTCAAGGCCCGCCAGAGTGGAAGAAATTCTGTGTCCCAGATTTCAGAAGGATTCGCGGAATTCATCACTAGGTGACGCTCGTTAACCGCTGCACTAGTCTAGTCTAGTCTGGAAATCTATAGCCGGGATACCACATAAGATGCGCTGTGTCCGGCTCACTGAAGTTTGCAACAAAGTACTCTTAATGTATTTTTCCTGAAAAGTAAGCAAGATAACTGAAGCAAGAGAGAAGAAAGATGAGAGTAGAGAAAAGAACAGGGGTGCCAGACACCGCAATGCAAGGAACCAAGACCAACGATGGAGAGGATATCCTGACAAGTCATAATAACCGCTGCACTTTGGTTATACATTTGCTATTTGTAGCTAGATCATTTTTAACAAAAAGTGTATTTTATTTATAATATTTATAAAGTATTCGCTGTTTGCTAATAATAATACAAGATGGTATATTGCTGCGTGCCATACTGTAGTTCAGACCACAAGAAATCTAAAAATGTGTCTTTCCATGAATTTCCATGCAAGGAAACTCTGAAAGAAAAATGGACCAAGAATATATCTTGAAAAGGTAAATTTATCGCTATTTAAAGCTTAGCAAATGGAACTAATTGAGTATATATATATAATTTTTTTTTACTCTTTTGTTAGCAGAAACTTTTGTGATAAACTAAAAGTAATAATTTTATTACATCATTTCACGTGATTCTTCTCACTGTCTGATAAATATAGAAAGAAATAAAATTGAGAAAATGGCGCGCTTTTCGAATCATAGCCGCTACATATGTTAAAATTATTTGTAGGTTAAGCTTTTATATTTCTATCAATTTATTAGCTTCTTTCAGTGTTCTTATTTATTTCTTTATTTTGGATTACTTGACAAGAATAATGAAATATAATTGGATGAAACTGTCGATTAAAACTGATTTATATATATATATATTGTTTCTTTTTCTGAAAAATTTATTGAAAGACTAAAATTAAATGATTAAAAAAATAACATCAAATATGAAATAATATAACATATACATAAAAAAGAATTTAAAATGTTTGTCAGCTCATATGTTATCAAATACATTTCATATATATAGATATATGCATTTGTATGCGCATAAACACATTCATGGGGTTTTTTTTAACACTGAGAAAATTCTTTATTTACAAGCAGTTTTGAATATTTTTTATTAATCAACCTTTATTTAAATTAGGCGTATAAAATATATAATTTGTTCTACTTATGGTCTTCTAATTAACATCTCAGATTTTACATCTGTTATCTGATAGTCATTAAGAAATTATATGCTATTTGATGAGTATATTTTGGAATTTTAGTTGCAAAAGCACAATCATTAAAACTTAAATTAACAAACTTAAATTAAAATAATCATTAAACATTAATTAAATCATTTAGTTTAATTAAGTTATGAAACTGTAAGTAATACATTTAAATGCTGTTTGGAGTGAAATTTATTTTATATTTCTCTTTTATGAAAAGTGCATGAGTTTGTTTCCACTAAAAGTACTGCTGCTCTTAATGAAAACTGTGATCTATTGAACATCTTAGTGCAGTGTTTCTCAACCCGATTTACTCCTAGAACCAATAAAATGTTTCAGTGTTTTATTGCGGATCGGTAAGGTTAGTAATTTTGACTATTGGCATAATCTTTACATGTACAAAATTGTAGAATCTGAATTTTGAAGGACTTACGAATAGTGTTTATAGACTAATAATAAACACTACCTTAGTGCATATAATAGTGGTGGAACAAAAAGGATTTATATTAATTGCTGGATTGTCAATATGAAGCTATCAGTTTACTGATAAAAATGTAGGTTATTTTAAATTTTGCGATTTAGATTGAAGCTTTGATTTAAAAAAAAAATATTTAGAAGATGACTGTGGTGTTTAACATATTTTATATGATCTTCTATGTTACATTTTTCATTCTATATGTAGTTTTTACATCTAGATTGATGTATGATCTGCTTGTATAAAAACCAGGCTTGGCATTTATCTTATTTAAGATGTGATTAACGTAAAAGCAGTGTTATGAGATAACCTGTAAATTACTTCTTATAAATTACTTGCCTTTTTTACTTACCAATTTTCGCTTTTATTTTTCATATCTGTAATGCTGTATTTAATGCTCAGAGCTGCAAATATGGAACTATTTAAACTTTTATTGCTTAAGATTTCCTAGAAACAGTTAATTTGATAATGAATTTTAAAAAGAAAACTTAAGTTCCTGAAATTAAGTCTCTTTTAGTAATGCTTTAGCTCTTATGTATTAGAAACAGATATGCTCTAAATCAACTTTAAATTATATTAAATAGCTGTAATAAGTACAATTCAGAATAGCGTATATTTTTTAGATGCAAGCAGGAAGTAAAGTAGCTAGTGTTTATATATGAAACAAAAGTGGGATAACTTGAAATTTCATATTTTCTTTCCAAATAAAAACATTTTTGTTGAATAGAAAGGTACAATTTCTGACTTTAACGGATTAATCGTTTTTAAATTTTGCATATATCAACACAGATTCGTTTCTGATAGATTTCTGCTCATTGTAAACATTGCAAAGTGCAGCAGAATAGTAGCGCCATCTTGCCGTGAGTAGGAGTTTCACGGAGGCTACCGAAAACACAAAAGAATCCTTTCACACTGGCAGGCCTTGAGTTTAGTTGGCCATGGTGGAGGTGACATTGGGCAGTGGTCAGAAATCCAAACTTGTGTGACGCCATTTGTTTCCACGACCCATCGACGTAAATCAAATCAAACTGTAGAATGGATCAGTCAACAGGGAGTGAAAGTGACACTTCATGTAATAATTGTTCACCATCTCCCAAGTAAGCTTGATTTCTGACTTTCAGTATTTGTCATTAAACAGAAAATTCATGTATATAGTTTGAATATTGCAAATTAGTGTTGCCAGCTTCGAACGAACATGGGGTGGCCATATTTTGAAATAGAATTTCTACAGGAAAAATTAATTATTCTCTTTTTTGATTACCTGAGTTTATGGAAAAGAAAATAAAATGTGTTTAAATTCAAACTTTTGTAAAAAATTAAAAATTTTTCGGTTTATATTTTACCTCATTTCTGTATGAAAGTTGTATTATGTCCCAAGTAAACTCATTTAGGTACTCTTCTGTTATCAGGACCGCATTCAGAAGCGTTTGTATATGCGTATATATGTGTGTACACACAGAATACATATATACGTACATATATCCCCACATGCATGCACATATTTCTGAACCCCGCTCTGATAACAGTACCCTCATAACTCAACTAATACATTTAACCTTCTCAGAACACTTGGTTAGGTCATGAACACATCGTATGCAAGACAAAATCACGCCCAGCAAAATTAACTTTCTGTGAAAAAATGAATAAGTGTAATTCAAATTAAGAAAATGTGTGTAATTTATACAAACCTAAATATTATTATAATTAATAGATAAATATTACACAAATATTAATTGAAAGGATCTACTTAAAAAGGAGGTGTACATGATAGCTTTTTTCTTTCTATTAAATAACTGGTGATTTTTAATTAGACAATGTTTGATGCAACTCACTAAATGTTTCCTTGTAAGGAATGCAACTTTTTTAATACCTCTCATGAACTGTGTTTACCGTTTTTCATTTATGTTTGGTTTGGCTTGGCTTATGTGATTATCACAGAGCCATGAGAGCACACTCTTAAGCCACGTCTCGCTTTGTAAGCTCTCTACTGCCAATATATCAGAAAGATCATGTTTATGTGATAACCAAAGCATTGAGGTTGTCTGCCTAAGGGAAGGATGCCTTTGTGGAGGACTTTTTAAGGGAAACTGGCTCATGTACATGTTACACATGGGGAAAACCATGAAAACGGCCATGCAGCAGCCAGCCCTTCATAGGATTCGAACCTCGGACTGAACTACCAGTGTTCCGCGACTTTAACGCTCACCACTGGTGGGCCTTTTTTTTTTTTTACCATTTGGGTTCTATTTCAATTACTGTACTAAATCATGCAGTTTCTGTACCTTTATAACAATTTGTTTAACTTCTTGTAGCCAAAGATTCTTTATCTTCTTCACTATTGCTGCTTTGACTATCAGTTAGTATTATAAGATCATTATCACTCCATTTATCATTTCATTACATTCATCATTCTCCATTTATTCCTTGATTTCTCCTTTTTCTATATCTGAAAGTCCTTCATTGGCCACTGCTTTTTCAGTTTGTAAAATTTCCTTGGCATCATTTTCAATTCGTGGAAATCGTATAAAATTGTTGATAAATTCTGGCCAACGCCAATGCCAGCAAGCATTCATTATGGACGAATTCACTTATTCCGATGCAAATTTAATCATTTCCATGCAGTGTCTTATATTTAATTACTTCCAAAATGCTGTTAGTGTATTGTGCTTTATTTTCAGAGATGTAAACATACCTGACATAATAGGCTTTGAATGTTTTTTTTGATTCCTTGATCCATTGGTTGCGTTAAAAAAGTTGTTTTTGGTAGAAGGAATAAAACCTCGAAATTTGGCTTTAATATTATAAGGGGTAAAACTATATTTTAAGGTGCCCCTTGGCAGAAATTGGAGATTGGCTAGTGAGGCACAATTTCAAGATGGCCGCTACACAAAACCAAAATAACAAGTCAAAGAATTACACAAACTCTGTGCCCGTGTACACATCGATCTATTTTCACTTTAAAAAACCATCAGAGAATTTCAGAAATTCAGCATTGCACGTTCCCTTGACTTTGTCCATGTGCACATTGATCTATTTTCACTTAAAAATCAGAGGAGCTCCCAATTCTACACTAGAGCCAGACAGAAAATATATATTCTCAATAAACTACAGTAATCATGCAATGAAATAACATAAAAAGAAAATACATATCACATCTATGCATTATACAAAGGAAATACGGTTTTCTGAAAACTTCCTAAAGTTATAGAATCTGTATACTGGCATTGCTACATAAATTCACAAAAATAAGAGTAAAAAATATCCTGCGTAGTGCCAGATTGTTGACGGCATTTCTTGAGACAAATCCAATCAAAGCCATCTGAATGATCTTTATGTTTGACCATATGCATTTTCTTCGTACAAAGAGGACACTTATAATGACTACTAAGTAAACCTTTATTTACATGCCAGTCAGTTAGTCATTTTGTGATGTAATGCACAAAATAAGTAACGTGCTTCCTAACTGACATCCAAAGCAGAAATAAGCCCTATTGTGCAACCAATCATGTCATAATACTGTTTTCATAACATTCAACTTCTCAGGTTACCATAAATGAAACAACAATTTGCCGATAAATGAAACAACAACTTGGTGATAATCCAAAGGGAACCAACCTTTTTCTAAGTAATATTTGACTTTTTCAATGAATAAATTTTCAAACCAATCATTAAAGAGGTCTAACGCAGCCAGGCCGACACTTTGCACCATATTGACTCTATTTTGGAAAGTACCCTATTTTTGGATTATCTTGGTCACATGTGTGGAGATTGATCGGCTACTTAGGTCAGTCCGTCTGGCTATGTGCATGTTGTAAATTAATTTTTTATTATTGCTTATAAAAACATTTTGGCTTCAAGCTTATAATACAATCAAGAGGTTATTTTAATGCTGTTAAATGAAATTTTATACAAATATAGGAATTATATAAATTCTGTAATGATATTAATACTCCAAACTGCAATAATAGCATTTTTATTGGAAATTCTTTTCAAATTTCTGAATTTTGCACCGACGTGAGAACTAGATAATAATAATTCATGAAATCTAGGATACTGAAGGCCCTAAATTTAAATCGAAAATCTTTCTTTTGGTTAATAAAAGTTGTTTGGGGTTAACATCTTAGACATCTTTAGACATTATTTTAAGTGTAGCTTAATATGTTGATACTTACAATACATGTGAAGCCATTTCATATTATACCTGATATTTTGTAATTTTGTCAATTAGTATGAAATTGTAAATTCACAGTTTATTAATTTTTAAATGGAGAAGCTGAATGGTAGACTAATTTACTGTATACCTTTTGCTTAGGAAAAGAAAAGGATTGACGAAAACATGGTATCGATGCTTTTGTTGTGGTACAACGTCTTGGAAACACCCAGAAAGAAGATTTTTCCGATTTCCTAAGGATCCAGTTAGGTAAGAGTTTTTAATTTATATTTATAAGTTATTAAGATTTAACTATTACATCCTTGTGTTATCTTTTTAGAGTAAATATGGGTTGTTAATAAATCCATTGTTCATTTATTTTGCAGTAACAACTTCATGGGCATGCTGTAATTTTAATTTTTTTCCATCTATGTCAGATGTTACTTTGGATTTGACTATTAAAAAAAGGAATATTGTATAAGAAATAAGCATTTGATTAGCATTCTAATGTGTAGCCCAGTTTTGAATAAAATTATTTCATTTCAGCTATGCTACATCTTTACTAATATGAGAAATAAATTTACTGAATGAAAGAAAATAAAGTTATTATTTTCTATTTTTACAGGTCAAAACAGTGGGCTGCTGCCTGCGGTAGAGATCTGTTTAACAAATCTCCAGATGAATTATACAGAACAGGAAGAGTGTGCTCTATACATTTCATTGCAAGTGATTTTTGCACGCTAAAAATGCGTTACTTACATTCCTGTGCAGTACCAAAGAAATTAGGGCACACAGGTAGCTATGATTGTCTGTATATTTTTGTAAAATTAAATTTTGTATGTTATTATAGTGCATGTTTTTGTCTTATCTTTCAAATTAAATTTTTCTAACTTTACATTAAGCATTCGACAAATAAGTAATTCTTGCATAGTTTAGGTATTTATCAGTAGTGCTGGATGCAAACCATTTATTTTTTATATGAATGTCGAAAAAATTGCCTTTTGTGAATCTTAACAATGAAACCTTGATTCAGAAATTTAATTTGCTCCTTAAGGCCATTTCTCATTCAAAATATATGTAAAACAAATATATTTTCCCCATAGCAATTATTGTAAAGCTTATTAATATATTCTTGGACCACAAGTGATTACTTATTTAAAATTTACTGCAGTACTTTGTGTACAGGTTCACAACCTAAAAAGCAATGGAACATAAACACAATGTTAAGCACAAGAAGTAGAAAAAATGATGAATAGGGAATTTGTGTGAAAGACAGTTGCTGCTTATGAAGTCTATCATTTTTTCCTTGTTGAACTAATTTGTATGGTCCTGTTAAAAAAAAGTCTTCAGTGTCAACATCTTGAAACTCTACGTGCAACACAATCTGTCCATAATTCCTTTCAAGTTGAATTCATATGTTACTACTCTCAGGCATTTTAAATAAGCGTTAAGCAACAGGAAATATTAAACTGATGTTTACAGAAGTCCTTGAGTGTCCGAATTTATGTGTCTGAGATAACCTCAGACCGCTTCTGAAAATCGGCCCCCAACTGGTATGGTGGTTAGTGTTGCTGACTGCCATGCCAAAGAGCCCGGGCTCAAATCCCATAGAAGGCATGCATGTTTGTGAATGTATAATGTGTGTGCAGCATAGGGCACTTTAAATATGTGGCAAGCCGAAAGTCTTCTCGTGTAGTTTGGTGGATAGAGGGGAAGGAGACCCTCAGACCCATTTCCCTGGGGTGCTGTCCATCAAAATTGAGGGCAGAATGTAGCTAAATTGCACTGTCACCAGCGACAGACGTAAACTTGCGCTCCTTGCCAAAAGGAATTTCGTGGGCTTGGGCTGATTATAGGTCAGACAAGTGAGCATTAGCAAACTACTTCTGAAGATCATTTGTTGCTAACTCAAGTGATTGTAACTCATGATGCTATTTGCTATCTACGGCAGATTTTTTTCCATCAGTAGTGGTATTCATGTGCGTATAATATTGTGTTCTCAATAAGCTATATTTAAGTGTGTGTGTGTTAATATAATTTAAAAAGTTTTATAATCACATAAGTGGTAATATAAAAGTGACAAGACAGTGAAAATGAATTCCTTTTATGTATGTTTTGTGTGAAAAAAATATGTTTCATTTCTTCTTTCTTGAAACAATTTACATAAGTAGCTAAGTTAAAGGCATATCATTGTCAGAAAGCTAAAAGGACTAAGCTGTTACATTTTTCTTAGTTCCACAACATTGGCTGATATTTTTTAATGCAGCTTTATGTCACATTAGGCTCACAAAGTTATAAACTAAAATTTCACTACAGTAAACCAATGAAGAAAAGCAGAGGGCATAGAACTATTCATAAGGCAAAAAGCAGCCCAAGAATAAATAAAAACTTTGATAGTAATGGCAAGCAATTTTAGAATTTACAGAAAGTGCTAAACATTTTAAAATTTGTTGCTAACTTACTAGCAAATTGCATGCTTTTACTATGAAAGATTATGTGATACATTTGTTGTGTGTAAATAATTTTTTTTAAATATTTTTTAGATGAAGAAATTGAAAAAAACATGAAAGTTGATATTGAACAGATATCATTTACACTAAAAAAAAAACTGGATGAGGTTACAACTGTGAAGATGGCATCTGTGAAGAGTGAAGATACATCTCAAGAGAATGAACTAATAAAAACACCAGTGGAACTGGCATCTTTGAAGACTGAAGATACAAGTCAAGAAAATGACGTGATAAAAACACCAATGGAACTGGCATCTGTGAAGAGTGAAAATACATGGCAAGACACTGAAGTAATAGAAATATCCATGGAGCTGGTATTTGTGAAGAGTGAAGATACATCTCAAGAGAATGAAATAACAGAAACACCAGTGGAACTGTCATCTGTGAAGACTGAAGATACATCTCAAGAGAATGAAGTAGCAGAAACTGCAGTGAAGCTGGCATCTGTGAAGAGTGAAGATACATGTCGAGAGAATGAAATAGTAAAAACACCAATGGAACTGGTGTGTGTGAAAAGTGAAGGTACATGGCAAGAGAATGAAGTAATAAAAACTCCAGTGGAGTTGGCATCTGTGAAGATTGAAGATACATGTCAAGAGAATGAAGTAATAAAAACATCAATGGAACTGGCATCTGTGAAGAGTGAAGATACATGGCAAGACACTGAAGTAATAGAAGCATCCATGGGCTTCGTATTTGTGAAAAGTGAACAGACATGTCAGGAGAATGAAGTAGTAGAAACACCAGTGAAGCCGGCATCTGTGAAGAGTGAAGATACATATCAAGAGAATGAAGTAATAGAAACTCCAGAGGAGCTGTCATCGAGAATGAAGTAATAGAAACACTAGTCTTGCATCTAAAATGAAGTAACAGAAACACTAGTGGAGCTGTCATCGAGAATGAAGTAATAAAGACCCCAATGGAGTGAGCATCGGTGAAGAGTGAATATACAGTGGCTCACAAAAATTATCATACGCTTTGAATTTTTGCATTTTCCATTCTTTAATGAACATAAAAACTAAAATAAATTAAACAAAAAGAAAGGCTTTTATTTTGATTATATATTAATTCAACATTTCTTCATAGTAAATGCATTTTCAAAGAGATAAAAATTAAATTAAAAAAAATCAATATCATTTTTTTAATGAGAAAAAATATTCTTGCAAAAATAATAGGAAACTTTTAGTAACAGCCAAAAATGACAGAAACTTACGTTGTTTTTGCTTCTTAATATCTTGTGGGGATTAATCTTTTGGGTATTGACTCTGTAAGTTTTTTTGTTATTTCTGGACTTATTTTATGGCACTCCTATTAAATCACTGTTTTCATTGGCTGCTGCAAAAATTTGCTGTGTTTTCAAATTTTCGATTGTGGTTCCTGCCAAATATATTCAATAGGATTAAGATCTGGCGATTGGGGTGGTGCCTTAATTACTTATGGGCACTTATACAACAGCCTGAGTCTAACATTGTGTGTAGTAGGCTTTGATAATTTCCTGGTAGAATTTAAAGCTAGTTTTCATATTAAGTTTTTGTGCTGATGATGCCAAATTCCACTTCAAAGATGTCAAGGTACTTATAATGATCCACAATACTATCTATAAACTCTTACTAAGACCAGAATGTGGCATAGATCCCCATACCGTAACTCTTCCTCTGCCACGTTAACACTTGGTACTAAGTTTTGCTTCTGAAATTCCTCTCTGCGTTTTCTCCACACCAGCACCCATCCATTTTAGCCCAAGATGTTGAATTTGCTTTCATCAGTGAACAACACTTTTTTCCAGTAGTTGGATGTCTTGTTTCATCGATTTTGAGAGAGCAAGTCTTAGTTTTCATTTTTTTTTACTGACATAAAATTTTCTTCTTGCTACTTGCCCATGATATCCTGCAGACTACATGACTTTTCTCACAGTTTCTGGATTTACACATATTCCATATAATTCATAAAGTTCCACTACAACTTTAGAAACACTCAGTCGTGGATTCTTTTTAATATTCCATAGAATAAAGCATTTCTTTCCATCAGATAACTTAGATGGTCTTCTTTTGTTTTGAATATGATTCTGTTTCTTATGAAATTTAATAATATTAAAAAGCGTAGAATTACTTAAATTAAGTAATTAGGCAATTTTTCTAATAGGTTTCCCTTTCATTTGAGGCAAATCAAAAACTAATCTGCAAGATTCTAACAATGTTTCCTTTTGTGACAGAGCCATTGCAAGAAAACATTAAAATAATGAATATCTTCTAAAAAGAGAATTTGAATTATAAAAGCAAATGATTTTTAGATTTTTCCCTAGCTCTTTTTTTTAATCCAAACTAATTCCATAAAATTTCGTTTTTTATTTATTGCAGACGATTTTAAGTAGAAATTAGGAAACTGTCCAATTAATTTTGTAGTATCTTTTTTTTTTTCCATTTCAGCCTAAAGCATTATTTTTAAAATTTACTGTTTAATTTTTTCAAATTTATTTAACATTGAGAGCTAAAAAGATCTATATTCAAAGAGCTAAGAAAATATATATATA
>KK116531.1:78676-108590 GCA_000611955.2 Stegodyphus mimosarum | reverse complement strand
GCTTGACTATGTCTAACATATTCATGAAAGTGCATGCTTGACTTCTCCTAGATGGTTCATGTCCACATCTTCAGGATATGTTTGTCATAAAGCACCAACTCCTTCACGAATCTCTTGCTTCTGTAGTTTCTAATTTTGTTAAGAATGGAAACTTTTTTACAGTATCATTGTATACTGAGGCCCTCGGTACCAGACTTGACTTTAATGCATCCATCACAGGTATAAATGTTTTAATTCTGAACTTGTCTCTTGACTGAATTCTCTAAATCATCATCATTGATATGCCTTCTTCTGTATCTGCTTTTCTTATAATCAACATCAGTCAATTTTTCCTTTGCTTTTTCTTCAATATGATCGAACATATCCCTGGAGCCTTTAATAAAATCTCCGAAAGTGAAGCATACAATCTCCTACATATACCTAGACTAATTTGGGGATCTTGGCAGCGATTGACTAGTCATGTGAAATTCATCCAAGAAGTAACTCCACAAATATAACATTACCATAAATTCAAACTCCTCCATTTTATTCAAAATGTGTATGACTTAATTTCTTGTTTTTCCTTTCTCTGTAGTATCAATATGCAGCTGATGTAATGCAAAAATTATTCCATCATAACTATCAAGTAGTGCACTTGTGGCCACTGAATATGCTTCCCATCTAATCTTTGACAAAGACTTTGGAACTTTTGGATATCTTTGAAGAATGACAACAGTACTGCCCATCTATGTGTAGATGATGAAAAAAAAATTCTATATTTCTTGAACAATTCCAAAAAAGTCTACTGCATCTAAATGACAGTCAACTGCTGCTCTACTAACAAGATTCAGGATTGACCAGCACATCGAATATACATAGCACACTTCTTAATGTTCAGTATTTTTTATTTCTTGCATACCCTTGTATTTGCCAGACATATTGGCAACATTATCAAATGACTGGCCTCAACACGTACTAAAATCTATTTTGCACTCATTTGTAACACAGTCGTACACCATCTTAGCCATACTTCTCCCTGTATGGTTACCCACCTCTAGGACAGATAGAAAACATTTAGTGGGAAGCCCATGATCTGGTGAAACATACCTCACAGTAACAATGAGGTGATCAATATGAGACCTGTCTGGAGTGGAATCTACAGATAAACTGAAGTACTCAGCAGTTCTTAAATCATCCAACATTGAGTCTCTTACTTTATGCACGATAATTTGAATAAATTCATTGGATTTATAATAAATAATACATGCAAAGAGAAAGTTAACAATATCCTCTCAATTGTTAATATTAGGTTAATCAAAGAACTAAAAACTGTTAACATATACATTCATACTTAATTTAATACAATCAAAACAAAATAATATGTCTTTTTTAATCTGCATTTCTTTCGAATATATATTTAATAATAACAAATTGTAAGTTTATATATTATATATTAAACTTACAATTTGTTATTATATTGACAAGAAAAAAAATATATGCTATAATTACAGAAAATATTCTTGCATTAGTTAGGGTATGTGTGTACTTGTGTAAAATGCACTTACCTGAAATTTAACTCGAGTAAGGACACACACAAAAAAAAAAAACTTTCAAAAATAATTTCAACAATCAAATTGTCAAAGAAACACATTGTAGATACTAAATAAAAGGTTAGAAATATTGTATCATCTGTTGACTCACTCGAACTACAAAAGGTCAGTGCATGCTAGAGTGTACTAGAGCAACAAAGGGGAATCCCCGTGCTTATAGTAAAAGAACGTATATATTTTGCACATACCATTTCTATTATAAAATAGCAGTGAAATAATTTTATAAATTGGCAACATTTGCTGTCAAAATTTATCAGTAATTTCGGTAGTCACTAGTTATCGGTTATGCAAATTATAGGCACAAAAGCACTTTGTTCTTCGAAAAGATGCGCTAAAAAAATTGAGTGAAGAGTATGGTATGTTCCGGATATGAAGCGTTGGGACAAATAATGCTGCAGTATATTTAAGTATATATGACAGCTGCTTCCTCGGACAATTTTTGGGGCACTCTAAGCTGTAGCTTACAGTAAATTCTGCACTGTTCTTGTGTATGAGACTATGCCGTGGCTCATCATAGTGTACGCCTGTTCTGTCTGGGGTTTTGTGTGTGATTCTAAAATGAGAAAAAACCAACAAATTCAAAATGTTACGTTAAGGTAATTGGCAAACTGCCAATGGTACGTTAGGAATGATGCAATCCATAATGAACTGCATGTCAACAAAATTGATACTTGTATTGAAAAAATTTCTAAGAAATTCTTCAAAAATATCACCAAAGTAAATAATACGTCAATACCTATTATGAATTATAACTACTGTGATCAAAGCAAATTTTGCAATTCATCATTATATTAATTTTTAAACTCTCCTATGTATTTAACTCCATGTTTCCATTTCTTTCATAAAGTTTACATTAAAATTAAGTATTCTACCTAAGCCCCTGCCCCCATCCAATGCCTGACTTGTTTGGAAGTGCACTCTCTTTCTAGCTATGTCACTGGTTCTTCGATGACCGCTTAGCTCCACCTCCATGCCCAGCCTCCTCGGACTTTGATGTTCTCTCATTCATTTAGGATTCTGACCTCCAGATGCATGTTGCTACACAGCTTAGAGTACAGTATACCATATAATTGCTTGATGTCCACAAGCTGAACAGTAGTTAATCTAGTGCCGTTACATTGACCCAGTTTCTGTAGAGTAACTCTATATCTGAGGACTTGACGCAGCACACGAGAATTAGTGTTTCTGCTAGTTCTCACTTTGAAATAATGCCATGTTATGCTAGCAAAAGTTATGCAATTGCTATCTCTTCTACTCAGGATGCGGCTAATACTCAGAAGCCTGATTCAGATCTCTTTTGCATCTAAGTGTTCTTCAGCTTTCTTCTTTTCTTGTGTCAGCTTTCAATAGTATTCAGAGCATTTTCATGGAATGGAAAGACATAATTTGGATTTAAAGTCTTGCAAATATTACTCTCATCCTCAAATATGGCACCTTTATGATCCAATAGAAGAATACCACTTATTAACATGGTGAACAGCATTATTCCGAATTATTGACTGATTTTGTTATCAGAGTCATGGGCTTATTATAATTCTGAAGGAGCATAGTCAATGATCATATGGATGAGAGCAACTGGGAAATTATAATTAATCAATCTTGCAGAAAATCCCGTCGACCACTTTCACCAATAAAGACAATCTTTTGCTGCCATTAGAAAAGCCAGCTTCAGAAACACTTGGTTTAGTATTTCTTTAAACAAAAGTTTTGCATTTTTTTCTTTTTTTTTTCTGCTCTGTTCTTTGTTTTTTCTTCTCGCATTGTAGAAAAGTAAAAATAATAATAAAAAAAAATTTAAATTCTGGACCTCTCCACTACATAACAAAATGCACTGGAATATTTTCAAATATATAGAAACTGACCGGTATTTAATTCATTAATGATATGGCACTTTACTTGAGAACAGGCTAGGAATGGCAGTGCAACATTAAAACATGCATAACGAGTATCGGGTCAGAAAGGAGTGTGCCCTTCGATTTCAAGGGTTCTACAGTTTCATTTTTGACTGCAGTCAGATTCCTCTATAGCTGGTGTCCAGAGTTAAAAACTATTGAACAGGGAAAAGAACAATTAGATTTAAGTAACAAGAAAATTATAAATGAGAACTTGTGCTCACTACCTTTTATCAAGACCAAAGAAAAAGAAATCGAAGGGCCTGACCACATGCTGAAATCAGTGCAAGCCTTTTTACATAATGGGAAAACCAAGCAGGTAGAATACCTTCTGGGCAGTGGGTGTTTCGGTAAATCAGTAGGTAGAGCAAGTGTTTTATGATAAAAGTTTCTGATAGGAATGCAACTACCAACAAGCTGTTTTTTATTGAAAGCCTTCTTGCAAGTTTAGAAACTATGCAGCCATATTATTCTCCAGTCTTTCACAGCCGATCTCAAATGTGCATATTGTGCAAGTTCATTATTACAGCTGCCAAGTTTTCGTTAAGCATAGATCTGGTCATTTGCACTGCACAGCATCGCAAAGGCAATGAAGGACCTCCTGGTAATATTCTTTTATGATGGTATATCCCTGCAGGGCATACTAATGATATGCCACACCATAGGAGTCAAAGAAGATGGTCAACAGAACTTTGCTGTCCTTTTTTTTTAGTCCAAAAGGGCTTTATCCCTGAAGGACTATTGTTTTCGTTTTGCAATTTTTGCATCGGAAACATTAAATGTCGGTTCACTTTTCAAACTGTTGCCACCAAATATTACAGCCCTGTATTATATTTAAAGAAATTAAAATGTGTGTATGTTTCTCATGTTGTGATAAAATGATGATACCTGGAGCCATCGAATTTTCAGTGACGTAATCCTGCTGCGAATATGGCATCTGAAAGCCCAAATTTTAAATTTGGAATTTCTTTTATTATTGATTTTATATTTTGTAAAACTTTAACCAATTTTTTATCAACAAACTCATGGGTTTTGAAGAGAGCAATGGCAATGTTGTACAGAAAAAGCATTTTTATCTCCATGGCGAGAGACTGTCTATAGGAAATTCTGAAGATCTCCGTTTAAAATTATTTTGCGATATTGTTCTTTAACTGAATTTTATGGGTTAAGTACGAAGAACATGATATCTAATAAATAAAGGTAACACGCAAAATGTTAAAAAAAATGCCCCTTTGGATGTAATTTAAAATCTGAACTATTTCAGTTTTGTGTGTGTGTGTGTGTGTTTTGTGTCTCGGGGATAACAGATATTGCCACTGTAATGACTGCATCTTGGTTTCCGGGTGATACCTGTACACCCATGTTTCATCGCCTGTGACCATGATGTTCAGAAATTTGGAATCACTGTTGCCGTTGTCCAGCATGTCCTATGCAATGTCCAGATGCCATTTGCTTCTGCTGCATTGTTAGCAGCTTTGGAACAAATTCCGCAGCTCTATCTCCTCATGCCCATATCCTTGTGCAAACTTGAATGTACAGATCCAATGCTTTTTCGCAATTTCGCGGACTGTGAAAAAAAACGATCTTGCAAGACCAGAGCCCACACTTGCTCAATGACATTGTCATTTTTGCTTGTTGAGGGCCTACCTAACCGTGGTTCCCTGTTCACTGATGTGCTGCCATCTTTGAAGCGGAAGTATCATTCCTTAATGCGAGAGGACTCGTGGCATCATCTTCGAAAGCCTTTTTAATCTTGCAAATGATTTCTGCTTGGTTGCTAAGCTTTTGGAAAAATGTGATGCAATGGAAAAGTGATTGCTGCTCAAGTTTCTCAATAATTTCCCAACCATTCCGCAAACACTGAAATCTAACAAATGCTCACTATACATATCCACTCGTTGGCTGATTGCTAGCAACTGATGCTTTCCATGGGTGGAAAAATTCACAAATGCACATGCGTGCCCCCTCTACATCTTACAGTGAAGAAAATTTGCGCTTCATTGGTTTATGCTGGAAAAAAAATTAGGTTTGATACGTTTTGAACAGCATTGTACATGTTAGTATGTAATAAAATAATTTACGAATTCTGTTAGTCATTTATTTTGCAATAACTACTTTATGGAGAAGTTGTAATTTTGATTTTTGTACCATCTAAATCATTTGTTATTTGACTACTTATTAAAACTTATTATATAAGCATTTAATTAGCATTCTAATGTGTAGCCCAGTTTTTAATCAAGTTATTTCATTTAAACTATGCTACATCTTTACTAATATGAGAATTTATTGAAACAAAGAAAATAAAATTACTATTTTCCGTTTTTACAGAACAAAACAGTGGCCTGCTGCCTGCAGTAGAGATCTGCATAACAAATCTCTGAATGAATTATACAGAACAGGAAGAGCATGCTCTGTACATTTGAGTTTAAATGATTTTTGCTCTATGAAGATGCACTCCTTACATTCCTGTGCAGTACCAATGAAGATAGACTTTTTTCCTTTTCTCCTTTTGAACTGTGAAGATTACTAATTCAGTTTGAACTGTTATTTGCATTGTGATAAATGTTTTTAGTTAGGTCAAAATCAGCATGAATGATTATAATATTAGGGGTGCTCAAATGAAAAGGTACAAAACAGTACTATGATGTATATATTGAAGTCTTTATTCGCAAGTAATTACCAGAGGCCTGAGTACAATTATCCTACTGTTTCAGGGGCTGAAGGGTTCTCTCATCCCAGAATTCCTGTAGCTGTGACAGGAGCCAGTTCCAACTTGAAGCACTTCCCTTTGAGATGTCACTTCTTACCAGGTCATTCACAGTGTCACTTCTTTTAGAAAGATTGTGCTTGTGTGCTTTGCACTATTCCTAATTTTTAAAATATATTTCTTAAAATAGATAAAAATGAGTATATTTTTAGATGTGCATTTTCATAATTTCTATCTTTTGGTCAAAGGAAATTAAATTTTTAAAATATTGCAGCATAATACTTCTTGTGACCAAAATGAATTTTCTATTGACAGGTCTCTACTAGTTTAATACATTCATACAGAATATTCCCATACAAAAATATTCATTGATAGACAGGTGATAGAAATTTCTATAATTTAAATGTACTTTGTATAATTTAATCCTCCTTGATTATCTTTTAGCAAACCTAAATGATAAACTAGGTTACTTACTTTCATTAGAAAAGTATGTAGTTTTATTACATTATTAGAAAAGTTTTAATGGAATTGAAATGTAAGAATATAGATTTTAACAGTGTGTTTATATTATGTATCATTAACATTTGTGTGAAAAGTTATAAATAACTGTGTCTTACAAGCATTTGTAATTTCTCTTCATTCTTTGTCTAGGCTTTGGATTGCCAGCAAAATCCTGTCGTGTTTAAACTTATCATTGGATTTTCATTTTCATCGTTTTCTTTATGAAATCAATAGGCAGTTAGTTTCTAAACTATTGTATTCAAGGGATTGCTTGAAGTGTTCCTGAACCATTGTTTAAAGCATCAGCTACCATTTACCATCTTGAGCTTTGCATTGCATATTCTTAACTGTATTCCAATTTTGATATCAATGCTTGATTTAGAGATTCTTTATAATCTTTATTTTAAAATTACTTATTGTCCCTATGTTAATTTCTATTTTTGTGTCTACCTGAATGTATTCTTTTTGCCAATTTTTTCCTGAAAACTTTAGATCCACACAATCTATTTGATGGTCAATATATTTTGAACTTTCTTTGAGTGCTTTAATGAGCTACCTGAACTTCAGCTGAAGCCTTTGCATGGGCTCATTAGCCTATGATTTTGCCTTTCTACAGTACACAGATATCTGTGTGAGTAAAGACATTCAGCTGCAATATAGCGTAGACTCTCTTTCTTTTTATCTCACTGAAATAATCCCAAATAGAAATGAGGTAATGACTTCATGAATTTAATTCCTTTGGTGCTGATAGTGCTTAGCACGTTACTTGAGAAGCAGGTACTTAGTACTTAGTAATTAAGAAAGATTCAAACGGATAGATCATGAAGGCTGTTTAGGACGACGAAGAATGTAAAGAGAAATACTGTGAGCTGATCTTTCTACAATATTATTTCTTCTAAGTTTTTTATTACAATATCACATTTCTGCAATGACATTTTTGGTACTCAGGCATTGAATGAATCAACGAATTCTCTTAATTTTTGCTTATCTGAGTAGTTTTCTATTTTTAATCGGTATTTATCGATGAGTTATTGAAGGTTTCTTAGAATTTCTTTAGGGAATCTGGTTCATATTTACATGCAGTTATTATAAATAGCAATTTTTTTCTCCAATATGAATGAACATACATAAAACAGTTTAATTGCCTTTGCTATAAATATGTTTTGTGAATAGAAAATGAAAGATTTGAAGAAATAATTTTGGAGTTTACCATTATTGCAACTTAATACAGCCAAACCATATAAATTCAGATATTAACTGAATACATACATCCATTTTTCTGAGTATATATTTAGCTATCTGTAGCATTGACATATTGCATTTCTTTCCTGTTCTATCTTTTATTTATTATGTTGCTTGTGCATAATATAAAAAAAAAATATTTTTAACTTAAGCTGAATGAGTATTCCTTAATTTAATGCTATACATCCTTTGAAAACTAAATAATGTTCTAATTTAATCTGTGTTAAAAAAAAATTCCTATAAAATGTTGTGCAAGTAGCTTAAAAAACACATTCTGATAATCAATATAATTGACATAATAAGTATAGTAATTTAATGGCTTGGAAAATAGCATAATTTTGGAATTCTGGGAAAGTGCAAAATAGTGCTGCATCATCAAATATCCTCATTTTAAAAATATGTTTTATATCTGTCTACCTGTGGCAGCTAATTTTATATCATGTTCCTGGTCTCCAATTCTCTCCCCAAACCATAGATTAGTTTAGAACTGCTGTATATGATCAATGGCCATTGCTACCCATGCAACTGATTGACATCATAAATAGCATGAGATACTGCTGTCAGGCCTGCATTGCTATTCAGGATGATTGTACTCGTTGCTGAGAAATTCTTTTTATACTTAGTTTATATGTCAGAATTGAGGGGATTTTATGTTTCTTTTGATGTTAAAAATGTAAATACAGTCAACTGTTGATTTACCAGGGAGGTATTAACCAGATTGTGGCTTACCCACTGAAAAAATACCACCACAAGAATCATCAACAGACCAGCTAGTGAGAGATTAGAGCTAGTGAAACTTTAATTGAAAGCCTTTCAGGCTTCTTTCCCCTTTCCAACATGTTTTTAACAATCTGACTGTATTTATTATTCCCTTCCTGCATCCTGTTCCCCTCCTCACAATTGATAATATCTGTGATCTTCATTTGGTGATACAGTAATTGAATAAGTTCTGGTTGGCAAATAATTTTTGTACTTTCACTGAAACAGAAACTGTTATTTCTAGAACTTGCATGAATGCTTCAAGGGAAGGCTTAAATTTTACTTTTTCATTGACAAGTTATTGTGAATTACTGATTTTGCAAGTATTGCTTGCAAAATGTCAGAAAACAAAATGGAAGCATTTTATTCTTTCCATTCATCAGAAGCTAGAAATGATCAGTAAAGTAGAGAATAGATCAAGCATGAGATGAGTGTCTTTGCAGTACAGACTGCAACTGGATCTTGGATTAACCGTGATTTTTGTGTAAACTGTGCATATCTTCCCTATATTACCCTAGTAAATCAGAAGCTGACTGTACTCTGTGTAACATTTTCTTATGTTTTTAAATTACAAGTGCTGCAATAAATGTTATTACAAAGTTTCTTCCATTTTACTACTATACATTTTGAATTACCACCGGCTTTCAGTTCATTGCGTAACTTTTAGGAACCATTATATATGTTTTTGATCTTCGCAGTTAAATTTTTATAGCATATAGCTAAGTATTTTTTCCCTGCAAAGTTGATAACAAAATTTTGAGAGAATACTAGTCAGAATATGTATGTGAACTTAAAGTATTTTTGGTAGCTCTAGGATAGCCACAGAAAATTGATATCATTTGGAACTATGGGAGCTTTGTTTTACAGAGGGTATTAAAAATAATTTATAATTCAGATGTTAAAAAAAAAACCTCTACATAAAGTGAATAGTCTTACTGTAAGCATGACCTATTCAGAAGAAAAAGTTGTATTAGCAAAAAATAATCATCCATGTGAATTTGAAGAAGGGCATATTAGAAAAGTGCTAATTGCAAAAATAATAATCAAAACATGGTTAATTAATTCATACAGCATATTCTATTTTCACACTTTGTTATGCAAAGTGTTTGTCAAACCTACTAGAATAGCAGTTTCATGAAAGACAAAACATAGTGCAGGCATAGAAAAAGCTGGATACATATGACAAACTTAGAACTGAGAAGAACTTAAAAATTGGAAAAGTGAAAATGCTCTCAGTTTTCAAATAAACACGTATATGAAATCAATATACTTTACCTGCTTTCGGATATTCTGTGCACTTTATTCAAAGTTTTGAATAACAGAAAATAAATAATAGTGATATTTTGACTATGTTTGTATCCTTTCCAGTAACTGAAAGCCCTGTTGAAAAAAATGCTGTTATGCTATTAAAAATGCTATGAAAAAAAAACGCTGTTGCAATTTTGGAAGTATTTTTTAAAATATTATCAAAAGGCCTAGGTATCGAAATCCACGATGAGATATGTAATTGTAAAGGTGCCTGCCACAATATATATCTTAACAAGCTCTAAAGTAGTTCAAACTGATCTAATTGTTTCATATTTTCTAATGTCTTGAATTGTTTAAAACATTTTAACTTTATCTTTGGATATTGTGTATTTTTCTTTTATGCTTTTTAGCACAAATGTGGCTGGCTATTACCTGCCACACAGTGTGCATGTGTACGTTTTTGCCATCTATAAACTATTCATATGATTAGTAATTGTTTGCAGTAAAAAACACGCATAAATGCCTGCAGGTGCATAATGGGAAAGTACAAGATTTTGTTTAAAATTTTTTGTTGATCTTGGAATTGGGAATAATAGCCAAAACCAAATTTAATAATGAAAATTATGGTTCACAGAAAAGACCTGTAAGTCATAGCACATGGAATTACATATTTATTGCATCAGATATTTAAAAGATGTCCCACAATAGTTAATTAATAGATTTGTTTTTCAAGTATAATCTGATTGCTTGATCTACCTGTACAATCTCTTGAAATATGCCCCCCCCCCAAAAAGAAGGCCAATAATTAAAATCTTCTCAAAGGTGTCATTTTTCTTATTCGCAGGCTGGCACTGAAACCTCAAGCACTAGCCCTGCGTATAGTTCATGACTGGTTCTAGTATATAAAATAGGTTTTATATCGTTCTGCTTTAGCTTTGATAGCTATATTTGCTTTGTCAAACTTTGGAACGAAAGCTGAAAAAAGCATGTTACCTTCTACTTAAAATTTTAATTTCTTCACAATATATTTTCTTTAATTTTCGCATTGATTTTTTTTCTTACTTCTTTGCTGGATGGTTTCTGATACTTAATTCAGCATTAATGCTTTTGAAATTTCAGTGAAAAAAATATCCAGTTAACAATCTTGCATAGTTTAAAAATTGATGCATAAAGATAGTAGCAGCAGAGAGAGAAAATGTGTCCTTCTAAGATGAACGCTTGGTTCAGAATGATTTACTTATAATTTAGCTTTGTCCCTATTGGTTGCTGTAAGTTTTGGCTTCTAAATTTGAAATCATTATTGATTGAAGCCTAATATAAGTGCCTGCGGATTAGTTTTATGTAAGAATCGTATGATAGAAATATATTTAGTCAAACATTAATTTCAGTATTTGTGGCAGCAAACAAACAGACGAAGGAACCAATCTAAGTAAAACAGTGTAGAGTTACTAAATTTTTGTTAATTTATTTGAAAAGTGGCTTTCCATTCAAAAATTACCCCTCTTTTTAAAACTATGTAACCATCTAGTTGTTGCTGTTGGAAAATCTAATTGCAGCTCTTCTAACATATGTAGCTTTTTTTTGTCATGAAATTTGGCTACGCCTTGCATTATGTAAGAGATTGAAAATATTTGGAATATTCACATATGTGACAAACATATTCACATATGTGAACATAAGTGAAACTTATTCACAGATGTGGCATCGAGTAGTATGGAAAATTTCATGCAGATTATGGTTTTCTGAAAGTTATTAGCTATAGTAAAGTCAGAGATTTTTCATTATTTTAATTCAAATTTTGCTTTTATTATTAAGTTAGCATTAGTATTTCTGAATTTATTTTTCTCTCCCGTAGGTCTTTAAATCTGAAGCCAGTGCATATACTTCAGGTTAATGATGGTCCAAAAATTATCTTCAATCAGTTTATGTTATTGTAGTTGAAAGTGTAAATTCTAAATCAGAATCACTTCAGGATGCAATAATGGAAGAAATTTTGCGACCTGAGTTCCATATTAAGACTTGCCATTAGGCTGCTTTATCTTTAATATAGCTCATATCATAGTTCAAGCCAGAAAGGTAGTAGAACACACATACAGTTACAAATTAGGTGGAAATACGTATACATGGCACCATTTCAGTACATTTTCAGCAGTCCATTTTGCCCAGTAGCAACTGTTGACTCTGACACAGAGCCAAATGCCCACAATAACTTAAGTGTTTTAGGAGCTCTAACAACAGGAAGCGGGTTTTCTCAACACTAATAAAAGTTTAGTATTATGAACATCAAATATATGTTACAGTACGTGTTTTCCTCTTGTGAATTGCTGGTAAAGTCAATGAATCTTATGCGAAGGACTCGATATGCAGTGCCATTGCAGAAGGAAAGAAAACATGTAGACAAGGATAAGACAGAACAACATGGAGGCAAAGATAATGATAATTTTTGTTATATAACAACTGTAATTTATGGTGAATGGTGCAAGAGAAGTTATGGGCATGCTTCAGTGCGGTTATCAGTTATTATAGGTAAGGCCACTCAAAAGATATTATGTATTGGTGTTAGAAATAAAGTATGCCTTATCTGTATGTCAGTCGAACAGAGCAAAATAAAAGCAAAAGAGCACTTTTCTTCAAAGAACTAGAACAGTCCTTCTCCTGGGATGAAAGCTGTACGATAGCAAAAGGCTTTTAGTACTTAGTACATAATATTCGTTTGTAGGCCGAGTTTTAAAATTTGATTGCTCAAATCATGCTGTACAAAGATATGGACGAACACTAGAGAAACTGCTGTATAGCAGCATCAGGTTTTCAGCAGCAAATGGCATTGAAGTCAAAAAATTAAGAGCCATATGTTGAGGCTAATACAAAGTGAAAGAGCAGCTATAAAATAACATGCTATTTCAAACCATAAGGAACCAGCTAGGGAGGTAATAGATGCAGTAGTACAGGAGTTACAAAATTTGCCATGTATTCACAATGCTTGTATTCATTTGCAGATTCAGATGAATTTGCCTTTTAGATGATGCAGTCTTCAAGTATTTTGCAAGTAACAGAAGCAGAAATTGGACATGTTTTGATAGCATGTACTAAAACACTAATTTAGGATGCTACAAATAACCTGGCAGAAAATTTTATGAGCCAGCTGTACAAGACTTCTTCGGGTAAATGAGCCAAATTTTGCAAAAATTGCTCAAAAGACAATGTTTCTGGACACATATCTCCAGAAACATTGAATATTCTTAAAAAGAAACACATGTCATCTATTCAAGTTTGGCTTTAAAAATAAATTAAAAACTAGAGGGAAACCTCATCAGAAAGGTGGAGACAAGAAAGGTCCAGAAAAATATCTTCATCTCATTTCAAAGAGATTGTAACCAGACGACAGTGGATACCAACCTAGTGAGAAGAAATATATAAAAACACGGCTGCGAATGAGGCAATGCACTATGGTTTGGCCAATGAAGCTTAAGCTGTGGGGCAGTATAAACATGACTAACTATTAGATGTTCACATATGTGAATTGTTTATTGATTCCGCAAATCCTTTCCTTTGCATTTTCCCCAATGGTCTTCTTGCTGACATCAGATTAGTAGAAATAAAATGTCCTATACAGCTAGGGGTTACCTAATCTGCAAGAATTCTTTAAACAAAACAAAAAACAGGGATTAAAATTAAGTGCAGATGGCTCATTTAATGTTCCAAATATGCACAAATATTACTATCATATTCATGTGACTTGAATATTACTAACCAAAGCTGGTGTGATCTGTTTGGTGTCAAGGTGATACATATACTGTTAGAATCGAGAAGAACGAGAGATTTTGGGAAAATATGCTTCCCAAACTCACTTCATGTTTCTTTGACTATTCGCTACCCGAAATTTTAAATCCTATGCAACAAGGAATAGGCCACTTCGGGAACCACATTATATTATAGAAGAAATAAATATTAAAAAAGACTGAACTTGGAAATGCTAAATACAGAAAAGCTGAAATTAAATGCAAATGTATGAAGACTAAGAGCACGATTTTTACAGATGAGCCTGAAATTACTCAAACCAACACATCCCATCCTAAGCAAATTAGAAAACCAAAAATTATATTTGAATTGTAACAAATAAAAACAAACAAATTTTTTCAGCCCTCATTGCAGATAAAAGTAAATGACTAAATTTTAACATTTAGTATAAATTTAGTGGTATATTAGGGGAAATCGTCTGGTTCTACACCACTGAGATCCCAGACGTCAGAGCTTACTGATGAGCTGAAGAGGAAGGTGCTGCTGTTGCGCTATCAAGAACGCACTTCAATCTGTTATATCCTGTTTGTGACGTCCCCCCCCGGATTGCAACAAGTGGTGTCACACACATGTTACATCCTGTATGCAAAAGGTGCTCCGTCACTACGAATGATATACTGGTTTGCAACCTACTGTGACACGATTCTTCAAGAATGTGGTGATAAGGTAATTTTTTTATTTTCTGCAGCAGTCATAACTATAGCATAAATCTTAGTATGATTCTAATATTTATTTTCTGTTTTAAGTTCGTGATCATAATCACTTGCTGGTCAGTACCAAGGAGCTGCTCATAATAGTTGCAGTCTGAATTTCAAGCATGGTAACTACATCCCTGTGGGTTTTCATAATCTCTGGGATTATGATGCACACTTGGTCATTTAAGGTTTTGGTAATATGAAAGGGAAGACCATGACCTGTATACCAAATAATTCTAAAAAGTTCATCAGCTTTTCTCTGGGAAACCCAGGGGTGTTTGTGCTCCGGGGAAACCCCGGAATTCCGGGGATTTTGAACTTCGATGCCCGTAAATTCCGGGGATCGTCCTTCAAAAGGAAGTAGGAATAATAATGAATTATTTATTTTGATCTGGGTAATTTTATTTGCTTTGAAAGCAGAAAACGCAAGGTCAGTGTGTGTGGTGAAAACTTTTCCTTTCTTTCTCCAAAGGCAGTGATAATGCGTGAAAAGGGGGAAAAAACTTCTTTTTTGTTCTTTCCTTATTGCGAGTTATGACTCATTCCCCCGGTTCTCGGACATTCTCTTCTGGATTCTTTTCGGCAAGTAGGCGCGGCAGAAAAAAAGGGAGAGACTTCGTTCGACCAGATGTGCGATCACGTGACTCTGGGTTCAAAGGTCTTATCTCTCCTGGCGTGGCGCCAATAAGTAGAGAAGGGGGATTTTTCGCCGTATTAGCTATTTGTCATTGATCGCTTCGCAACTTTTTTTTCTCCGCTGTGTAAAATTTTCGTTTCATTTATTGATGCACGTGTAAATTTTTCGTTTCGTTTATTGAAATATTTTTTTATTTATGTACGCAAGAGAATTTCACTATGAAATTTCTCGATATAAATAGTGATATTATACAATTAGAAGAAGGTGTCCGGAATGCATTTAGGTGGAATTGGATTGAACGGAGAGATGGTAATGGGGATACCATCGGCACATGGTGCAAGAAAATAAATGTTGCTGGACAAGCATATTGTGTTTTTTGTAACTCACTGCTGAAGTATGGTGGGGAAGGATTCAAGGCTTTCACAAATCATTCTAAAACTGTGACGCACATAAAATATTCAAAGTGCATTAGACATTCAATGACTTTAAGTAATTATGCTAATTCAAAAAATACTGATGACTTACTGGAGACTGATGCTCGGCCATTGGATATAGTGACAAGAAAAGCACGCCAAGAGGTATTAATAACTTCGTTTATCGCCGAGAATTCTCTTTCTTTCAATGTAGCTCCCAATTTAATTGAACTCTGCAAACAGTTGAGCCGCGATCAGACGGCACTAAACTCGTTGGAAATGTCCAGGACTACTGCATGTTATAAGATGAAATATGGGCTCGCAAAAACTATTAAGGAAAATATCATTAAAACTTTAAAGGAGACTCCATTTTCTCTAAATTTGGATGAAAGTACTAGCAATGCTCAAGAAAGTATACTGGCAATATTGGTGCAGTTTTATGACAACAATCAAAATGAAGTTGTAGTTCATCATTTTGCATCTCTAAAGATGGAATCTTGCAATTCAGAAGCTGTTTTTAAAGCAGTTGTTAATACTATTGAAGATAATAATATTCCATGGGCAAACTTAATTAGTGTATTAATGGACTCATGTAACACCATGCGTGGAAAAAAAAAGGGTGTTGAAACCAGACTACGATCAAACAAAGCACCCCACTTATTAGATATTGATGGTGACACATGTCACACAGCTAATAACTGTGCAAAAAAATTTGCTTCATGTTTTGATAGATACTTAGAAGATTTGTTTGATGACATCTATTTTGATATGAAAAGCTGCAGTAAAAGAGAAAATTTTTTCAAAATCTGTGAATCCCTTGCCATTAAAAAACTTAAGCCCTTGAAGAGACCAGACCATAGGTGGGTGTACATTTTATGTGTTTTAGAAAGAATCAAAGATCTGTGGGATGCTCTTATTGCATTTTATTTTCACTACTTGGATAAAACTGATAAAGGGGATTATTTTTCTTATGTTGAAACTGTATACAATAAAAGAAATATTTCTGCAGCTCAGAAAAAAATTGTTGAAGGGGTGTATTCTTGCTTGCATTCCCAACAACTCACAAAGGATGCTTTAGCTCGGAAAAAAAGAATACTAAATGGGTTATTTGTTATGCAAAACAAAACTTTATTGCATATGGCATTATATTCAGCAGTATTACCAGAGTTCAACACATATATTAAATTATTTGAAACAAAAAAACCAATGCTTCATTTAATACATTCCAGTATTTATAAATTGATGGCAAAATTTTTCTCTTTTTTTATGAAGCCAGAAAATATAGAGTGCACATCTTATAATGATTTATTAAAGGTTGATGTCACAAATCCAGAATTCCATCTACCTAGCAAAGTAATATTTACTGGTGCAGAAGCTTCCACTCTCCTGAAGAAATTATCAAAAAATCATCCAATAGCAAAAGAATTCCAAATTTCTCTGATGAAAGCTTATACTAATACAGCACAGCATATGAAACAGAAATTACCCCTTAAAAATTCATATCTAATTAGTTTTACAGCATTAGATCCAGAGCTAAGAGGTAAAACCAGTACAATATTAGCTTTTGAAAAATTATCATCTTTTATGTCCCATATTTTTAGTGATAATGAAAAGTCAAAAGTAGAAGCTGAAATAAGGTTATACCAGAGTGATATTGATATCACCAAAGAAATGCTCTACACATCTGATGAAAGTGGAAATCAAGTCAAGTGTACAATTGATAAATATTGGTCTAAAGTTTTTAATTTAAAAGATGATTTCATAAATGATTATAAGTATCCTACATTGGCTAAATTGGTCAAAGCCTGCCTTAGCTGCTTCCATGGCCCATTAGTGGAAAGTGCATTCAACTTAATGGATACACTTGTCACTGACTATAGAACCTCTCTTAAGATTGATTCCCTAGATGCAGTGCAGACTATTAAATATGATTTAATGGCTTCTAAAGAAACCTCATGTGAAAAATATGGCTCAAAAAATCCAATGACTGATCCAATTCACAAAGATCTCTTACTGAATATGAACAGAAGTTGGAAAACATATCAAGAGGACTTAAAAACATGTATTTCAGATGAGTCACCTATAAAAGTCTCTGAAAAACCTTCTACATTAGCAGAAAAGCAAACTGCTTCTACCTCTGCATGTGCAGTTCTCGAGGAAATTTCTTCAACTGTAAATGAGGAAAATAAAAGTCAACCTTCCTGCAATTATGAAGTTCACCACAAAAGAAAGACAAGTCTACAAACATCAGAAAATAAAAAAACAGCAGAAATTAGATAATTTTTTTTAAAGAATTAATTCAGGTAATTTAAAATATTTACATAAAATGTAGTAGTTTATATGTTTGAAAATTTATGGTTATTAATTTTGCAAAAAAAGTAATTCATTGAACTTTTATAATTAGGTCATTCAATACTTCATAATTGTAATTTTTCATTTCTCCCCCCCCCGCCTTCTCGAAACTCCAAAATGTCGGTAGTAAGTCCGTAAAAGTTTCAGGGGATTTTTTGGGGTCCCGCAAACACCCCTGGAAACCTCAGATTTATCAACAGTCTTCATTTCCTCGGTGCTAGCTTACAGAAACTTGTTGCAGATCTGGAAAAGGACCAATTCCATATCACGTGAGCCTATTTTGAGGAGAAAACAGATCTACTTAATACATGTAATTTTTTAAACAGTTGTTTTGCTCATGGACTAGAGACTTTTTAAAGTTTATTACTTATTACATGAATACTTGTATGGTTTTCTTTCTTTTCAAAGTTATCTATCCATACAAATGTATTGTCGACTTTTCCCATTTTGATGAGTCTGAATTGCCTCCACCATCTGCATTTTATTTCACCCTTACAGAACAGCCCATCAGCAACTTGGAAAACTTTTGATCTTACCAGTGGTTTCACTCACCATGATTTATATGTAGTTAGTGATGTCCTTCTCCTAGCCAGTGTCTTTTAAAATTTTTGCCGTTTAAGTATCAGCTTAATCCAGTACATTTTTGCACTCCTCCTGGACTGGCTTGGCAAGCTGCTTTGAAGATGATTAGAATCAGCCTGGAACTATTCATAGACCTGGACAAACATTTATTTAATTGAGCTGGGTATTCATGCTGGCATTTCGATGATATTATGTTGACTGGCTGTTGCTAACAACAAATACCTTCTCAACTATGATCCAACGCAACCTTCCAATTATGTCATCTATTTAGATGCTAACAATCTTATGGGTAATTATTATTCATTTTTCCGTTTTTCTTTTAATTGTAGTTTGTTTGCTTCTTATGGATTTCTGTTTTGATTCTAAATGTTTTCTTTTGGTTTAGCTGGGTGATGGGCCAACCTCATCCCATGCACAGGTTTGAATGGATGGATGAACCCACTGATTACATGAATATCTCGGATGATGCTGACGAGGGCTACATATTAGAAGTGGATTTAGAGTACCCGAGATAGTTGCACAACTTTACAATGATTACTCATTTCCACCGGAGCAGATGCATGTCACGGAGCAAATGTTGTGCGATTATTCCCGAAATTTGGCAAATGAGTTCCAGCTAACCATTGGCAACAGTGTCAAGTTAGTTCAGAATCTTTTCTCAAAGCAGCATTATGTCCTCCATTAAAATTATATGTGTCCTTGCAACTCCAAGTCACAAAAATCCAACAGGTGCTTAAATTCAAACAATCTGCATGGCTAAAGAGTTACATTTTCATTAATGCTGAACAGCAACAATGGGCCAAAACAAGCTTTGAGAAAAGATCTTTTCAAGCTTCTAAACAATGCTGTTTTCAGGATAATGATCGAAAATCTTAGAAAAAGGACCCAAATTGATGTAGTTAGGGATGAAAAGAAAGCTGAAAATACGTGTGGCTTCATCAAATTTCCATGTATTCCATCAAATAGCAGAACTAGTAGCTGTAGAATGGAAAAAAAATCTTTGGTGTTGAACTGCCCTCTGTACGGGTTTTTCATTCTTAGACAATTGCCGCCCAGCCAGTATAGTGTTCAGTGACCCTGACTGCAGTAGTGATGAGCCTGGGTTCGAATTCTGCAGAAGGCATGGTTGTAACTACCCGTCCTTTAATAGGTGGCAACGGTGGCCACCTACTAGTTGCTTTCATAATGAAATGGTCACCACTTCCGGTCCTTGTAGTGGCACAAGGCTAATGGCTGTTAAAAGGCCCCACTTTTATTTAAAAAAAGAAAAAATCTTAGACAATTACTCTCATGTACTCTTTCCATTATGAGTACATAAAACCCAAGTATCTAGCTAATGCCACACTTCTTTTCACTGACACAGATAGTATTTATTTAGTGGAAACCAATGACATTTATGTGGGTATTAAGAATGACTTCTTCCTTTTTGACGCATTTGTCTATCCACCAAATCACCCTCTTTTAGTATGACAAAAAAAATTCTCTGTAAGGTGAAAGAGGAATTATCTGGTGAAACAACTCATGAGTTTGTAGGACTAAAACCTACGATGTACAGCTTACTTGCTAGTTGCATGTAAAATAAGACAACCAGTGGAGTGGCCAGAGGTATTATAAGACATATTAATCATGCAGATTATAAGCAATGCCTCCTTTATCACAATCGTAGACTCGCATCCACTCAACGCATAACTAGCCAATGCCATAAATTACAAACTGCACGCTAAATTGATAGTATGTCCTTTTGATACTAAGAGATGTATCTTGAGCGAGTGAGCATCATGCTTGCTTACGGATGTTATTAAATAGGGGTGTGAAATTTATAACACATTTACTGATATTTCTCTGTACATAACTATATTTTCTTCAATTCTGTTGCTTTTAAAATTGTTCATGTATAAATCTTTTTGAAATATTTATATAATCGTGAACATATTTTGAAATGCTTATATATAATCTTCCTTGATGAATTTAATTTAGAGTCAGATATTTAAATAAATTATTTGTACTTAGTTGATTGAAAAATTAGAAAGCAAATTCTTCTAAATAATATGAAAACAAATTGATAAAAATTTTCTAAGTTTTTAATAAAAGGGATATTTATCCTAAGTATGCTTTTTCTTTAAAAAATTTTACAAGTTTATCAAATTACTAGTGAAATCTGAGTTCTTAGTTAATCATTAGTCAATTATTTCATAAAAGTGAACTAACTATAACTGTAAATAGAACTGATTTTCAAATAAGACTTAAGTTGACATGAAACTTTTAAAATTAAAGCATCCTTTCACAATGCTGAACTTAATATTAGTGGAAAAATTGTGTTTATTAAAAAATAAATTGAACATCATTTGATCACTTCGTTTCCTCCTAAAATTATTTGGTGCTTATCAAAGTCAGATTTAAATTTACAAATTATATAGATTTAAATTTTATACTTTAGATGTTGCTTTCTTTATTTAAAAAGATATATATGGAAGGTCTAGGAAAAAAGAGAAATTTGTCCAAGATCTTAATCGAAAAGAAGCGATCAGTTTGGATAATGTAAACTGTTTCCGTTCCTGTGAACATTTTGTTAATACTTAAGTCACTTGCAAAATTTAAAAGACGATTTTAATGTTGCATTCAAGACTTTGAAAATTTGAATGTTAATCAGCAGTTGCATTGCATCATAACATCTCCAGCAATCCATGGATTATAACAGTTGTCAGTTCAGCAGATATGTGAACAACAGTAAATTTCTGAGAAACCCTTCAGTGTCATACTTTCTGAAAGTAGAAATTATTGTTTTTATAAACGCATTCACTCTTAGCTACCTGAGAATTATCACCTAACGTAAAAATAAGAAACAGAGTAAAATAGTAATACCAATATTAAAATATACGTCTTTCCTCTGTGTCAATATCGTGTTTTCCAGCTGCAGAGCCAAGAGATTCTGAGAATTTACTAATTTAAGGAAATACGTATTCAAGATCAGAAAAAATCATGCTTTATGTGTACAGTGATTGATAAAGTACTGTTAAGTATTTTAACCTATTTGTGAACCATGTTCATTTTTAATAATGCAAAAATTAAACATCATAATCGAATTGTGAAATTCAAGTGGTTGCTTGCATATATGCTTCTTAGAGTATAATAGAATATTTTTGAGCTTAAGATGCATATTAAAATAAGCATACTTATGAGAATGACATTTACATACATATAGTACCACTATGAAACGAAACAATTAAGTGGAGTATTCATATCCTGATGATTTCATGTTTGGTATCACTGAGCATGACTGCACATCCCATAGTGGTGCTCCAAATACAAGTATATAAAACTAGTATGTAATTCAAGGCACTCTTAACAACTGATATATAGTTGATCCCCACAGATACAAAACAAAGTATTCAATCAGAAAAATCATCAAGTAGCTATTGATTTACACAACTGACAAAGTTCGGTAAAGGTTCATTCGCCTGAAACAAGATGTCACATGGTGTCAGGAATAAAATGGATTTCAGACCACCTGCTCCGCTAACATTTTCCGTTGGAAATGTTAAAGAAAAATGGAAGCAAGAGCTAGAAAACTATTTACTTGCAACGGAAAAAGATGCCAAGCCAGATAAGACTAAAATTGCAATTCTTTTGAATTTACTGGGTACTAAAGGACTCGAAATTTATAACACATTTCGATTTGAGCCACCTGAGAATAAAGAGAAGTCTTGAAATCTTTTGAAGATTATTGTTCACCACGGCAGAATATCGTATATGAACGTTACAAATTCTTTTCGTATAGCCAGCAAGAAGGACAAACAATTGAATGTTATGCCACTCAGTTAAAGACTAGCTTCCACTTGTGAATTTGCTAAACAAGAAAATGGATTGATTCGCGATCGTATTGTATTAGGCATTCGCGATAGAAGTCTGACCGAACGTTTGCTTAGAGAATCTAACCTGGGATTAGAAAACGCTATAGAAATAGTCCGTGCCGCTGAAACAAGCAAAGAAACAATCAACATTAGAATATGACTGCAAGAAATGCGGAAGAAGACACAAATATCGGGACTGTCCAGCTTTCGGAAAGACGTATGCGAAATGTAAAGTAAAGAACCACTTTGCCGCGAGGTGTCCTAAGAACATTTATGAAGTTGGAATAGCAAATAATGAACATAGTGTTTTGCTGACTCTGTAATGATAGTAGATCCACCAGTAAACGGGCATAGTGAATTTAAAATAAATGCAAAATCAATCAAAGAACTAACAAATTCTAATGATGAAGTAAATAAGGATATTCACAAGGTAAGTGAAACATGGGTAAAAAGTATTACAATGTATGTAAATAACAAGTCTTTCAAGGTTGATTTTAAGTTAGATACTGGTGCAGAAGTAAATACTTTACCTTTATATGTTTTAAATGATATTAAACTTAAACTGATCTGTTCTTAACTGCATATGGTAATTTTATGTTGAAACAAGAAGGTACTCTTACAATCAATTGTTCTACTGAAAAGCTTAAGAATGTGCATTTACAGTTTTATGTTCTTGATGTTAAAGCCTATATTAGGGTTAACAGCTTGTTCTGCATTAAAACTAATTGAAAGGATTGATTCCTTAAAGTGCAATATCATGAATAAAAAGGATTTAATTGCTCGGTATAAAGATGTATTTACAAGTACAGGGTAATTTCCTGATGAACCGTATCATATAACCCTTAAAGATGATGCAATACCAGTAATACACCCCCCAAGACGAGTTTCTCAGGCTTTACAGCCTAAATTAAAAGATACTTTAAATAAACTTGAAAGAGAAGGAATAGTATCGAAAGTAAATAAACCAACTGATTGGGTACAAAGTTTGCTTGGATCCTAGAGATCTAAATAAAGTAATTAAAAGGGAACACTCTCAAATTCCTTCTCCGGATGATATAATTAGTAGGTTAGAAGGTAAAAAAGTATTTTCAGTTGTAGATTTAAAAGATGGATTTTGGCATGTACCACTAGATGAAACTAGTTCTGAACTATGTACATTTAATACCCCTTATGAAAGATATAAATTTAATAAAATGCCATTTGGAATATCTTCCGCCCCAGAAATTTTTCAGAAAAGAAACCAAAAATTATTTGGTGATATTGAGAGTGTGGAAATTTATTTTGATGGTATCATAATTGCAGGATCTGATGATTTTACTCATGATATAATTATCTCTAAGGTTCTTGAAAGAGCTAGGTCTCTAAATATAAAATTTAATCCTGATAAATTACAATATAGGGTACCGGAAGTCAAATATGTAGGCCAAATTATTTCTGAGTCAGGTGTAAAAGCCGATCCTAGTCATATTAATGCAATTATTGATATGCCAACACCAAAATCAAAAACTGAAGTAAGGAGGTTGTTAGGAATGTTAAATTTTCTGTCAAAATTCATACCTAATGTATCTAAAATTACTGCTCCTTTAAGAGAAATCATTCAAGAAAAGGTAGAATTGAATTGGGGAGAGACTCAGTAAGAGCCATTTAACAGCATCAAACAACTGCTAACTAAAGCTCCAGTTTTAAAAGTCTTCAGTTTTAATGAGGATATAATTATACAGTGTGACAGTTCGAAGGATGGCCTAGGATCATGTCTAATTCAAAAGGGTAAGCCTGTATAATTTGTGTCGCGCAGCCTGACTAATAGTGAAAAAAACTATGCACAGATTGAAAAAGAGGTATTGACCAGAGTATTTTCTTTTGAAAAGTACCACAATTTTGTTTATGGACGAAAAGTCACAGTACAAAGTGATCATAAGCCGTTAATGGCAATTGTTAAAAAACCATTGCATAAAATCTCTTCTAGAATGCAAAGAATGATCTTAAAATTACTAAAGTATGATTTTGAGATAAATTATGTTCCAGGAAATCAAATGTTTTTAGCTGACACTTTGTCACGTGCATGTCCTGTGAATGAAACTATTAGTGATGATCCTGAAATGTTAAATGTTGTTCACATTATTTAAAAATATTTGCCTATAAGTGAAAGAAGAGTGGTTCAATTTAGGGAAGAAACTGAAGCAGATCCAGATTTGCAAATAGTTATGAAATATGTTAAAGAGGGTTGGCCTAAATGTTACAAAAAAGTAGACAATAGTGTAAAAACATACTTTAAAGTTAAAAATGATCTTTACATTAATGACGGTTTGTTATTTATTAATGAAAAATTAGTTGTACCTTATAGTTTGAGAAAAGATATGTTGCAGTTAATTCATGAAGCGCATTTTGGAATTGAGAAATTTAAAAATAGAGCCCGTGAAACATTGCACTTGCCAGGTATGGCAAATGACATTGAGAGCTTGTTTCCAAATGTGAAAAATTCAGAAATAGAAATCAAAAAGAACCTCTAATGCAACATGAAATTCCAACTAAACCATTCGAAAAAATTGCTCTTTACATCTTGCAATTTGGTAATCAAAATTACTTAGTAGTTATCGATTATTACTCTAAATGGATAGAAGTTTCGAACATAAAAAATAAGACAGCAAATGAAATCATGATAAAGTTAAAAGGCATCTTTGCCAGGTATGGTATTGCAAATGAAGTCGTTTGCGACAATAATCCCTGCAATAGCTACTTATTTAAGAAATTTGCTGAGGATTGGGATTTCGAACTTAAATTTAGTAGCCCCAGATATCCTAAAAGTAATGGTTTCGCTGAGAAAGCCGTAGGAATAGTGAAAAATATCATAACAAAAGTGCAAGATATAAATGTAGGTTTAATGGAATATCGAAATACACCAATTAGTGGAATAAATTTGTCTCCTGCACAACTTTTATTTAATAGAAGATTAAGGACCAAATTACCTATCAGTAATAAATTGTTAAATACTAAAGTAAACAAACCTTATTCTAAATTTCGAGCACTTAGAGCTAGGCAAAAATATTATTATGAAAGAAACGCACAGAAACTGCCTTAGTTAAAACCTGGAGATAGTATAACCTTGTTCAGCTTTAGAACTAGACAATGGAATAATAGTGAAATAATTTCAAAACATAAAGCTCCTAGATCTTATATTGTAAGAAATTCAAATGGGGAACTATTACGAAGAAACAGACTCCATATAAAACTTTCAAAATCACCTTACAAAGTTAATAATGATTATGATGATATATTAGTAGATAAAGAGGAAAATTCAAATAGAAGTCCTAATAATCTTTCTACGCCTATTAATACAGGAAATCAACAAAATAATTTGTCCAATAATACAGTAACAAGAAGTGGACGGCTGATTAGACAACCTTCAAGGTATAGAGACTTTGTCATGGAATAAAATGTAACATATTGCATATATCATTATTATGTAACTGTTTATTGTATAGCATATTGTGAATGTACTTGTATTGATATTATTTGTCGTTATTTATTATTGTTTATATAAACTAGAGGAAAGGATGTGATGCATATTTAAAATAACTATAACTGTAACGGCGTTTATAGTAAGTCTGTCTGTTGTGAAACGCGTGTTGTTGTGCTAGCTTAATGTCATGTGAACTGTTTTAAAAATAAAAAATGTTTGAATTCTTGAGCTGCACTTATTAGTTGAGTCTACTTTGAAAGTATAGAAAGTTCTTAAGTGGAACAAACTAAACAAGACGTCACAGGTACCACTGAGCATGACTGCACATCCTATAGTGGTGCTCCAAATACTAGTATATAAAACTAGTATGTAATTCAGGGCACTCTTAACAACTGATATACAGTTGATCCCCACAGATACAAAACAAAGTATTCAATCAGAAAAATCATCAAGTAGATATTGATTTACACAACTGACAAACTTCGGTAAAGGTTCATTCGCCTGAAAAATATAGGATAGTCAGCACACTTCTGTATGGGAAACAGCTCCAAGAAGACCCTGAAATTCTGAAAACACCCACATGTATCCGGCAGCCAATCCCACACCTAAGATTAAAGCCCCGACCCCAGTCTTCATCATACCTCGTGCCAACTGGTACTTTCTTCTAAACCAGTTCAAAAGACACGCCCCATCAATTCAATCCAGAGAAGATATTGAATTTCTCAGAATAACTATAAATAATGAAACAGACTACAGAGTCTTAGTCAGATTTCTAAACGATAACTCTATCCAATTTAAATCACATACTTCAAGATCTGAAAGTAGTTATTAGCGGGTTACCCTCCAACACCCGATTAATGTTGTGCAGGCAGCAATCGAGGTATTTGGATTTAAAATTCATAAAATCTCCTAGCTAAAAAGATGGAAGACCAAGAAGAATATGCCACTATTCTACGTCCAGATCCACAACAGCCTGAAAGCAGAGGAAACCTACGAAGTGAGTGAAATGCTTGGAATTGAAGCCAGTATCGAACGCTTCAGAAGACAAAAAGGACATTCCTAGTGCCAGGGATTCTTCCATAGCTCCAAAGTCTGCTCACTGCCTAAAATATGTGTGAGATGTGCAGGCTCACATGAAGCCAGAGACTGCCCTAAACCTTACGACCAGCCGAACAAGTGCGCCAACTGCCTTGAACGGCATGCAGCGAACTGGCGTTCAAAAACACTTTGCCTCAGCTTAGGGTGGCTCCATCTGGTGCTGACGCTGTTTATTACGTCTTTGACAGTTATGTTACTCTCCAACTTTCTGATTCCCCCATTCATTAAAATTTGAAGAGATTGAATAACCTACAACTATGCACTTGGAATGCAAATGGCATTTCCAATAAATTTCATGAGTTTAGAGACTACATAGAAGAGAAGAGTTTTTATATTATTTTTGTGCAAGAGACCAAGCTCCAGCCAGGGAGAGCTCCCAAGCTTGCAAACTATGCTCTATGTTGGGAATGGCATCACTACGCCACCCAATCAAAAGACAGATGGGGACTGACGTCATAGGACGCCAGAGAACGAGAAGGGAGCTTTTCGCGAGGACGATGACGATATTTGCACTCTGTAGTTAGGGTGCATTAAGATGTCTAGAAACCAGACTTCGCGAATTTCATTTCTCTTGCATGGAAATTGATGAGCTAATTTCTCTCACTCAACTCTGTTTGAAACAAACACATTTTGTTTTCCAAAATAAATATTACAAGCAAACTGAGGGATTAGCCATGGGAAGCCCCCTCAGTCCCATCCTGGCTGATATCTACATGCATTATTATGAATCAAGATTGTTTGAAATTTTAAACTTCCCTGTATGGTTCCGCTACGTAGACGATACTTTTACCCTGTTTGAAGGTAATAAAGATGATTTAAATAAAGTTCTTTCAACAATGAATTCTATTGATCCTGCTATTCAGTTCACTTTTGAAGTTGAGACTTGCAATTCTCTTCCGTTTCTCGACATTCTAGTCACACGCAACACATACGACTTCAGTACTACGGTTTACCGTAAACCTTCATCGGTTTGCCTTCCACCACACTTTAAATCATGTCATCCGACTAAACAAAAGTTAGCTTCATTTTATTCCTATGTTTTCCGTGCTCTTCAAGTTTGCTCCTCCAAACTATCCCTTGATAAAGAACTAAATTATTTAAAAGCAATAGCTATTGACCGGGGCTTTTCACCCAACATTATTAATCAAGCAGTTAAAAAATTCTCTTCTCAACACACTAAAAGGCACACTCTTGTTTTAGGAGATTATAAAAATTCTGTTGTCATTCCCTTCTTTCCATCAGTTAGCTATAAAGTTGCACATATTTTGCAGAAATTTAACTTTCGAGTCGTTTATTCTCCCATCAATAAAATTCCGAGTTCCATACTCAAGGACCCCGTTCCGGATATGAATTCCTGGGGGATTTATAGGATTCCTTGCCAATGTGGTTTAATTTACATTGGCCAAACTAAAAGAGCCTTAAAATTTCGCGTCAAAGAACATGAGGCATATGTTAGAAAAAAGGAAACTCAGAAGTCTTCTGTTGCTCAACATTGTTGGTCCGAAAATCACACTTTCAATTTTTCTGCTGCCAAAATTATTCAAAAAACATCTTCCATTGGAGAACTGGATTTTCTAGAGGCATTTCACATTCAAAAAAATCTTTCTGTTCTAGTTAACGATCCTAATTCCAATCCAATTTTGCCTTCGGCCTTTAAAGAAATTATGTTTTGGTTCTGGTTTCACCAACAGATGGCGCCACTTGCTTATTCTTTTCCAGGCTTTCTTATCTTATCTAATCATTATTTCCGATCTTCTTCATTTATGGTTTCGCAGCTGAGGGTGATGGTTCGGTAAAAACCATCGAAACTAGTCCTGTGAAAATATTGAGAATATTACGCTGATTTTTGTTGTTTTGACTTCTGAATTAGTTTCGTTCGGCGTGTTATTGTGTCTTAATTAGGAACTATGTTTCTTAGTTTTTCTAACATAAGGATCGTCTTGGACAGCACTTTTCTTAGAAACAAAAATATAAAATGTGGTAGTGAAAAGAGATAATAAAGATCATAAAAACTAAACGTTTAATGAAATTTTCTAATTACGTAAGTTTTAGAAATGCATTAGAAAAATAAAAATATCAAGTATTTAAATTGCATGAAAAAATAACACATAAGGGGAATTATTTCTCGAAAATCCTTTGGATAAAAAAGGCAGACAAGTGACAGAGCGGTAATGTCGCTGAAAATTTGTAGCTCGAATCCCAGCAAACAGGCTGGCTGCAAGGGCGTTTTCTAGGTTTTCCTATGTGTAACGAGGGTACGGCGCAGTTTTCTTTAGAAAGCGTTTCACAAAGGCATCCCCCTTTTGTGTACTTTTCCATAGTAAAAAAAATACAATATAAGAAAAAAAATTGTGTGTTATTGCGTGGGGATTATTTTATAGAACAAACATTTTTGCTATGATTTTCCTAAAAATAAGACAATAGAAGGAACTAAACTTCTTTAAATAATATCAGAATAAGTAATTATTTTCTCACCTATTTTATATTTAAAAAAAATTGACATCTTTCCTTCATCGTGCAAGTTGCTAATAAGCTTGTCCTTGTCCTAAACTCGGTAGCAACTGAAGGTTTTCGATGTTTTAACATTTGATCTGTTTAATCGTGATATTTTAATCTCATGAATGAACTCAGACCTGGCCAGGGATGTATTCTTCCATAGGAGAGTAACAGCAACATTCGTAATATTAAGAATAAATAAATTAATTTTAGAAGAAAAAAATATTGCTGTACTGTTATTTATTGTTTAAACACCTGGAAGAAATGTTAATATTTTCATCTAGCTATAAATCCTGTCCATTATGAATAAAAAAAAATCTAGAGCATGTTTTTATGACTCTGCAATGATAAGACGTTTTATTTATCTTTGATATTATTAAAAAATCGTTGCTCAATACAGCAAAAGTAAATAATTCATAAACCCATTTTATCTGTATTTCTTAGCAACATTTTTCAATAAGTGTTTCTTCGTACCATGAGTGTCATTAATAAAATAGATTTCTAATATCTTATGATAATGGTCAGTTGCAAAATTCCTACCTTTAACTTTTATGTATGTTATCGTCTTCCATCTCTCCGCAAAAAAAAAAAAAA